>JAYMTO010000774.1:0-10733 GCA_036898065.1 California macrophylla | reverse complement strand
AGGTATTGGTCTATTGGTACTGAGGGTTTTGTAAGATTGAAACACATGCATCTTCTTCTTCTTTCCTGTTAAGGTCTTAGAAGCCAACTTATTGTTGGCATTGCGACTGCCATGAGACAATATTTTCTTAGTCCATTGGTCTATTGAATTGTTCTTTTTATGTGTACTTATCATTTTGAGTGAATCTTATTCCAATGTCTGAATCTGCAGAATGCATCATTGTTGGTTGAAAAATAAATGAAATGAAGTGATTTAGATTCAAATCTAGTAACAAGTAATGAGAATGCATCATATTCAAGTATCTGAATTTATTCAGATTCAAATTGAAAAATTAGCGTTCATATATACAATGGATACATATAGTGTGGATTATTGGATCACAGTTGGGTGCAAATGAGTCTAATCGAGTTAACGCTTACTAATATTTGACCTCGATTAAAAAAAATATTTAACTCATTCACGAATGAGCTTATATAAATAAGTTTAAGTTTGACTTAAAAATAAATATTCAAGATCAAATTCGATTCGGTTCAATTCGTTAAATTTTAATGTGAATATTCAATAAAATTAAAAATATTCAGCTAGGATTCAACTCGAATTTGAATCGTTTGTATCAAATAGAATACTACAACAAATTAGTCATTTTCCTAATGAATTAGATATGTGCTTCGTGAATCTAGATCACATTAAGTTATGCACATGAATAATACTTGAATCTCGAGTTCAACTCGTTTATTAAATGAATTCAACTTTAAATTCGACTCGAGCTCAATTATAATAAAATAGAATCGAATATTTAATGAATCGAACTCAAACGACTTGTTAAATACACGCGTGTCTTAATGCACCAAACCACAAATGCATTTGTATCTGTGTGATTAAACAGCATAGATAATTGTAATATGAGGTTTATGAACAAGTTATGCGACTCTGCAAATCATGTTGTGTTGTTCAATTGATGAAGAAGACGAGAAAGTGAAGCCCTGTTGATTCCTGTGACTCTGCAAGTGATGGGCACCACGTGTCCTTCTCATCCCCTTCTTTGACTCTCGTTTCATTGTTTCAATATCTATTCTATTTTGTGCAAATTCATGAGCATATCTGCAACTGTATCATCCTAAAAATATGGATTATATATCATCTTCTTCCGATCATAGACACATATTTTCTGGGTCTCTGTGAATTTCGATTGAATCCTGAAAAGGGAGGAATTATTTTTGTGTTGGTCGATCATGGATCACGTAGCTGATGCAAATAGAACTGATCTCATGACCATCACTCGGTTCGTGCTCAACGAGCAAAGCAAGTACCCAGAATCTCGCGGAGACTTCTCCATCTTGCTCAGTCACATTGTTCTCGGCTGCAAATTTGTATGCACCAGTGTCAATAAGGTGTGTTTGAATCAGATTTCTCTTTCTGGATATTTGCAACCCATTTGTTTGAATTGGGTAGTGTTTGGTTTTGATGTAAGTTGATGATTTGGGGGCTAAATTTAATTGATTTTGGGGATTTTGTTTCTGGGTTTTGTTGCCACAGTAGCAACCAATCTCTTGATTGAGATAACAATGTTATGCTTTGGTTGTTTATAAGGCAAATGTGAAAATTGAAAACCCCCCATATCAGTATTGCCTACCACCTATTTGATGTTTTGCTCAGTTGAATTTGGGGAGTTGTTTTTTATGAATCAAAACTGAAATGGATCATACATATATATACCAGTTGGGTTTCTCATTATTACACTTTTGCAGGCAGGTCTTGCTAAACTTCTAGGACTTGCTGGGGAGACCAATATTCAAGTGAGTAACATATTGTCTGTTGGTGATCTGGATTGTCCTGTATATGTTTTTTGTTCCTAGAGATTTAAAGAATTTTGAATGAAAATTTAACTGTCTGTTGCAACTCTCCAGGGTGAACAACAGAAGAAATTGGATGTGCTTTCTAATGAAGTTTTCATCAAGGCTTTGATAAGCAGTGGACGCACGGTAAGTCTGAAAATGTATAAGATTTCAGAGACTACATGGTATTGGTTTGAATCACTTGACAATTATGAAAGTTAAATCTTGAAAAACCAATGGAAGTCACTTTGCTTCTAGTTTAGATTATGCTCCACTTTCTTATGGTTTTGTTCCTTATCCACATGTTTCATCAGTGCATCCTTGTTTCCGAAGAGGATGAAGAGGCAACATTTGTGGAGCCATCAAAGCGTGGAAAGTAGGTCTAGATATGTTGTTGAATAGTTTTCTGATAAATCTTTGAATCGGTATATTCTGATTAATGTATGTATCTCCACATTCCCTTTCTGATAAAACAGATATTGTGTTGCTTTCGACCCATTGGATGGATCTTCAAACATTGACTGTGGTGTCTCCATTGGAACAGTATGCTCTCATCCTAAATTAAGCTTTGGCATTGCTTGTACATCTTTTTCCTATATTCTCTTGATATTCACTGAAATGAATTTTAAGTTTTAGCATCTTCTCATAATCAGATCTTTGGCATTTACGTGCTGAAAGATCCAGCCAACCCATCTCTCGAGGATGTCTTAAGATCGGGAAAAAATCTGATAGCAGCTGGGTATTGCATGTATGGAAGCTCTTGCACGGTAAAAACTAATAATCATCATTCTTCTTTCTCGTTACTACTTTAACAATGCCCACATGTTTTGAAGATTCTAGTATGAGTATATTCTATGATGTTTACATTTCTGTGAATTTCGGAATTGCAGCTAGTACTTAGCACTGGAAGAGGTGTCAATGGATTCACACTTGATCCATCCCTTGGAGAGTTTATACTAACTCACCCTAATATCAAGGTACATTGTAGTACTCTGAGAGTCGTGCAATAAGTCGGGTGCAAATGTTAATAGTGGCATTTGTTTGAATACAAAATATGGTTTGTGTTTAAACCTCATATTTATTTTAAATTAGATTCCAAAGAGAGGAAAGATTTACTCAGTTAATGAAGGCAATGCCAGAAACTGGGATGAGCCAACTACAAAGTATGTGGAAAAATGCAAGTTCCCAACAGATGGATCATCACCAAAGTCTCTTCGATACATAGGAAGGTATTTGAATTATCAACCTTAAGTTTTAGGCATCTTTACATATTAGTTCCATAGTTCATCTATTTTACTACTTGCTATCTAACAAAGAACCAGAATCATATACCATTTGCAATCCTCTTACCCTTTCATTTATCCCATTATGATTATTGAACAACGACGTTCCATATTATTTAGCAGTCATAGTATGGTTTTTGCTGACAATCTTATATGCAGTATGGTTGCTGATGTCCACCGAACATTACTCTATGGTGGTGTGTTTATGTACCCTGGTGATAAGAAGAGCCCAAATGGAAAATTACGGTATGTTTTGCTTTGCAAGTTACATTTTCCTTGTTAACTGCACATTATCAGTTTGATCCGCATACTCGAGTGTTCTAGATAGTCTCAGCATACTGAGATCATGAGATCTTATATTTCCGTAAGTTCCATTATGTGTATCAGTTTGTAACTTGGACAAATCTGACATTTACATAACAGTGTTCTATATGAAGTCTTCCCAATGTCCTTCCTGATGGAGCAAGCAGGAGGTCAGGCATTCACCGGCAAGCAACGGGTATCTGGCGAATTTCAATTGAAACTATATCTACTTTACCTATCCAGATGTCTAGGAATAGTAGTTACTATCAATTGCCATACTAATCAGAAGTACTGGTTGATGGGCAGGCACTGGACTTGGTTCCGACACAGATACACGATCGATCCCCTATATTCCTTGGAAGCTATGATGATGTTGAGGAAATTAAGGCACTCTATGGCAAGGCTTGAGAGACCAAACCAGAACCTCAAATCTCATGAAACTTCATTTCTGTAAAAACAGCTACATTCAGTTTCTTTAACTCAGTATCTTTTGTCCTGTATTCCAATACAGATCATTGTGAATGAAAAATAAGTTGTTTTTTTTATCATTGTGTATCTCTTTTATGAAATGATGAGCATGTCATTTGGGTGAATATTAAGCTTCTCATTCAAATACAACAATCTGTCTACAATAACATGTTTCTAATTGCTCAGTCAATACAGAACTGGAAATTGTTCATAAATAGTATTTAAAGTATTTGTTTTGTACTAACATCCATAACGTTTTTCAGTCAAAATATTCATGTCGATCAAGTTTTGATCTATTCCATCACAGCAAACACATATGTTAGAAGAAAGATTGCGCAAAAACATATCCAATTAAACCTGCAGATAACAGTATAAACTTAATTGAACATGGTTCTGAACAAGAAATGTCATCCACAGCTATCAGAACACTGAACAAAACTCAGGAGTCCAGATCGATAACGTTGTGCCAGATCAATAGTTTCTATGCATCAATCACACAGATCATTTAAATCAAACTATCCGAGAACAGTAACACCATAAATCATAAGAGAGTAGTTCTCCTAAGAAAGTGTCATTTTCTACATTACAACCTAAAGAGAAAACATTAAGTTGTCAAAAAAATATGTTTAAGCTATCCATAAAAACAAAACGACAGCAATAACCAAGGCACAAGTAGAGTTACAAAAGCTCACTTGCAATGTAAGACTGTGATCCTCAGGTGCAACAAGGATGATGAAAATGTCTTAATGGAGTGAACCAAACTACAAACTATCACCATTTGCAGTAGAAGATGCAATATTTCTCCTTGCAGGGCGAAGACGATTCGACTTCCTGACATAAGTTGAATTCCATTCCCCACCATCTTGAGCATAGTAATCCATAGGGTAATCTCCGTCTGTGTCTCCCTCACCTTGAGCAACTTCTGCAACGCCATTGCTTGAACAGCATGAATCACTCTTACCACAACCAGAACCAACTTCACATGCCACTGATCTCTCCCACCAACCCGGGATAAACCCAAGAGCAATCTCAGCCTCGAAAGGAGTCAAGAGAGGCCTCACAAAGGCATCACCCCAATCAATTGAAAGCCTTGGACAAGCAATCTGAATCCAGGCATCGATTGAGTCTTCAAACAATGCAATCCTTGTTGGACTCAGCTCAGACATCAGAATCACAGTATAATCAAAACCCAATTCTCTCATCTTCTTCTCCAATCTATCGAGAATTTTGGGATTGCCTTGCCTCCCCAAGGTCCCCATCACAATCCCCCAGTTTTTTGCTACCTTTCTGGCCTTCAAGATCGCATTTTTTCTGGACTCCTTCATACCCTTATGATCATACTCCTCCAGAAACAATTTTCCCATATATGGGTCATATCGAAAAGCCTTGATTGTTGGATTTGCAATCATGAAAGCTTCCAGATGGAACCTCCCGTCAGCCACAAACACCAGAACTGTTTCACCATTCTCAGCCTCAACTGAAACCCTCGGCGCAGTGCAGCCGAGAACCTCCCCGGCCGATAATGGCCTCGATTGGGGAATCAGAACCGCGAAGCCGTGCTTCTCCAATTCAGGCTTCGCAGCCCGAATCGCGGTCCCGAACTGAATCGTCCCGGCGAGGACGATCCTGCTAGCGTCGGGGAGATTGAATTGGACGCTACGAACCAGGCAATCGACGTCGATGCTGATGTCGACGAACACATAGAGGCACGGAATTTCAGAGTGGTCGACGGGGACGAGGCAGCTGTGGCCGTAGTGGATGAGTAGGTCAGCCGAGAGGGCAGCGGCGGAGAGGTCGTCGACGCAGCACGCGCCGTAGGTGACGTCTCCGAGGACGAAACAGTGGGTCGCGCCGCCGAAGGTTGTGAGGATGTCGGAGAGGATGAGCGAGTACATGAGCAGACCCTCCGGGAGCTGGAGCGCGACGCGGCTGGAGGCGGCGGAGCGGACCCTCCAGACGCACTTGTGGACCTCGAAGTTGTAGTTCGAAGGAAGGAGAGAAATTGCGGCGTTGAGAGCTGCATCGTTCAGGATCGATTCCGGGATCTGGTTCTTCACGAACCTCCTCGGCGCCACCTTCTGTCGCCTCTGGATCGATTCTCGGAGTACCTCGCCGCCGGTAGGGTTTTGGCAGGGTTCCGGCGAAACTGTAGTGGTCAACTCCATCGAAAACGAACTATTCAGGTGTAATCAATCAGATTATTTCACTTTAAAAATGACATTTTTAAGGGCTCGAGCCCATGACCCGTTTAGGAAAAAAAATCGATTTTGACGGGTCGGGTAGTTCGGAAAGGTAGAGATTGGTGAAGTTATGGAGACCCAAAGAGAAGCCAATCAGCCACAAAGGCCATTCCTTTCACGCCTCTAAGCAAAAAATGGAACTTGGGAACGGAGTTGAACTGCGCCTCGGTATCAGTGCGCTGTTCTGTAATCTGTATGTTCTTTCCAGATATTTTTTGTTTCTTTGTTCCATGAATTTGTATCATAGTAAATATGCATTGTGTTCTTCAGTTTCATGCATTTGGGTTGCGATTCTCAGTACCAAAATGGAAATGTGATGATGGGTTGTTGGATTGGAATTTGGTGATTAATTTCTGGTGTTGTCTGTTTGTAGAAATATTGTGTGAGGGGTGATTTGTGTTTTAATTGATTAGTCCATTATGGGAATGAAGGATTTAGTTTCTGCTTATGTGTCTGAATAATTAAGGTTACTAGGTTTAGTTATACCCAATAAAGTTACTTGTTCTGGCTCCTCCTGAGTGTTTAGTTTAAAACAAGGGAGTGGGCGTGACTGGTTTTGCATTCTGATTGAATCCTTGAATCGTGTTCTATTGAGGTTGTTATCGAGAGAGTGGAGTTCCGTTTAATTGAGGGAACTCTTTTGTTTTGGGGTTTCGGTTGAAACCTGAAGCTTTCTTGCATGAGAAACCATGGCTTGGAGATCAACATTGGGTGGTAATCTGGTTCCGATGGAGTCTTATGGTTTCATAGATCCCAAAGATCCAATGACGTATCTTGATCCTCATCAGCAAAATCTTCGTTTTCTTCAGCAGGGGTCAATGGTCCAGCCTCAGATGCACGATGTTGTCTCTTCCCAGGTGCAGAACGTGCAGGAGCAAGATCACACAAGTGCCTTTGTGGATCCCAACAATGGTGGGATGAAGGCTGTCCTGGTAAGTGATGAGGATGAGCTGAACTGTGGAGAAGAAGGTGCAGATGGTGATGAGAATGCCGAAGGTGGTCAGGCGAAAAAGGAGTCTTTTTGGCCGCGGGTGAAATGGACAGATATAATGGTGAAGCTTTTGGTGACTGCTCTCTCTTACATCGGCGAGGATTACAATGATGGTGGGAAAAGGAAGGCTTTTCTCGTACAGAAGAAAGGGAAATGGAGGAGTATCGCTAAGGTGATGGAGGAGAGGGGCTTTCATGTATCACCTCGCCAATGTGAGGATAAGTTCAATGATTTAAACAAAAGGTATAAGAAACTGAATGAGGTTCTTGGGAGAGGCACTACTTGCATGGTTGTCGAAAATCCCAGTCTTTTAGATACGATGAATTTATCGGAGAAGGAAAAGGAGGAAGTGAAGAAGATCATAAGTTCAAAGCATCTTTTCTACGAGGAAATGTGTTCATATCACAATGGGAATCGATTGTTTCTCCCACATGATCCTGATTTGCAGCGTTCTCTGCATTTGGCTCTTAGAAGTAAAGATGATTCGTCTGACATGAATAAGGAGTTTGTTGAGGAAGAACAAGATGCTGAAGCTAATGGACAAGATGATGGAAATGGAGAAAATGTGAGGTTTCCAGAGGTATCGGCAAAGAGGTTCAAAAGGATGGATCTATGTGAAGATGCATGTCTTGGTAAGCACTTCAAATTTTCAGACTGTAACAGAAGGCTAGACGCTCACAATGATTTTACTGATGTGCTGCTGGAAGATGATTCCTCGGAGGGCAGCAAGGCTGATGAGTTGCGAAAGCAGTGGTTCAGATATCGCTCACTTCAGCTGGAAGAGCAAAATTTACATATTAAGAGCCAGCTGCTCGAGTTGGAAAAACAACAGTTTGAGTGGCAGAAAACTAGCTGGGAGCAAGACAACGAGCTGGAAAAGCTGAAGCTAGAAAATGAGTGTATGAGGCTTGAGAATGAGCGTATGGCATTAGAAATTGAGAGGAAGAAGTTAGGTGCTGATTAGGGCCGAATTCACAGTGAATGCTTGTTGTGCAATCCGATTCCCCTGAATGCCTCTTCCTCCGCCTCAGGCAATCCTTATTCTCTTTTAGTTTTCTCTTTTAGTTCTAATGGGCATATTTTTCTTTTGGTTGAGTTGAACCTTAGAAACTGAACCTATCTTGGGACCTGGGCTCTTACTTATAGATCTCTGTGAAATGCACTCAAGTGGCTTAGTTTTGTTGCAATTTTTCATAGTAGTGGTAGAGGATATCGCTCAAGCTTCTTGAATCACGATATGAGTCTTAGTATTTTCATCTCGTATATTGGCTGTTAATTAACCCACCCCCAATTGATTGGGAAGATGGCTAAGTTCTTGTTGTTATATCTTGGCTGTTAATTATGGATTTCTAAATGTAACATGTCATTAGCTGCTCCATTCTCATGACTAGTTTTATTCCGCTTCTCAATCATATCATCTATTGTTAATTTGTTGTATGCACAAGGTGATCGAATTCACTTTATGATGAAATTATTGAACTTATTATCATAGCATGGTTTTAACAGGATAATCTGTTATAAAATTGTCGCTTTGTAATGACAACATGCTTGTTGTTTGACAGACTTTCCAATTGAAGTGATTTGGGAACTTAGGCGACATCGTTTTTTTTAATATAGGTATGCTCCTTAATTGCCTTTCCTGTTTCCTTCTAAAGTTCTACCCATTCATCAAGCATCATGCAGCTTCATAATTACATTGCATTTTTATTGTAGATGCCATGGAATTCTGTATTTTGTGAACACTCGGAATCCTTGCAATACTGGATGGTTGTCCTCTTCTTCTTCTTCTGATCTAAAGAAGTTTATATAATCCTGTATATGATCAAAATTTAGATTCTTCGTTGCATCCTGTGTCATAGATTTTTGCCTGTTGCTATACTTGTAAATTCTGTGTATATTTAAGTTATGAAAATAATCTCGATTCTAGTTTGGATCTTTGTGATATGAGTAATACCATTGCAGGTGTTGGTTATAATGAGCTAGAACGTGAAAAGTTCATCACTTAAGTAATACCATTGAAGATGATTCTTTATGCAGTCTGTTTTCTCCAGGCAAATTTTAGAGGTTTCTGCAAGTGAATTTTACTCTATTTTTGCTCTCATTTTAGTTAATAAATTAAATTTTCCCGACTTCTCATTTATTGTTCGAAGACAAACCGGATAAGTTTTTGTAGAGCCGCCCATATGCAGGAAATCATGTAGCATTGTGTTCACATATAGTACTTCATTTTATTTGCATGTGTGTGCTTATTAGTTGTTCGGGATTATGTTCTTGCTCGCTTTTCTCAATTTTGGATATGTGGGTCGTCAACTAATTTTGTTAACAGAAGTCTCAGCAAACTTATCATGTTAGCTATTTTTGTTTCTGTCTTGCTATAAGGAGAATGCTAAGCAATTTAGATAAACAATAGCTCGTGTTCTTTATCAACCGAACATCACGTGGATAACTGACTAAGGGTTCTTCATGTTATGTACTAAGATGTCTTGATATGGCAGTGAATCTATCCTTGAACGTGCTTGATTTATGTTAACTTAAATTTTAGAAGTTCAGGTGTAATTGTGCATTGCCTAAGTCTGTACTTTCTGGTTTCGTTTTCGAACAGAAATATCTGCTTTAAACATCTCCGGTAGTATTGTGCTCGTGTGTTCCATTGTCATGCTTACTTATAAGCTATGGACTTTTTTGTTGTTTGACAGTAATAGGCGATACAGCACCGTACTTGCATGGATGCAGACACAGTATTATGGACGAAATTGAAGATTTATGAACCCGGAAGAGTTGAAGCTGCAGCTTTGGCTGGAAAGGGACCGGGAATTATATTGTGCAGGTTTAACATAATTTTATCAGCATTTAGTAATCAAGTACAATGATTAGCTAGAATTTGATTAAAAGTGAAGGTTACTTATATATTTTGTATGAATGCAACTGGCAATTTCATGTTGCAGAACTTTATGATCTCTCTCCTTTGTTCTGATATCATGGTGTGTATGCACGAGAGGGCCTCTATATGTTTCTGTCTTCAACCCTCTCATGCTCGTCCTCGTTGCCATTGATGGATCATTGTTACCTGTCAAGAAGCTGTGCCTCAGAAGGTATGTGTAACAATACACTTTTAGCTTCATCAGATTTATGAATTCACTCGTGTAACTTTCGCTGATAGTGATTTTTGTTTGAATGATGACAGCATCGGAGGAGTGATGACTGTTTTCGGGTTATATGTTGTGCTGTGGGGGAATAGGAAGGAGTTGCAGAAAATGGCACAATTCGCACCATTGGAGACTATCGACAGTGCCAAGCAACAACAAGAACGATAGCCTAAATAGCATAATCGGCATACCAATAATAATGCAGTGATCAATAATCTATTGCAGATTGGGTGGAAACGAACGAACAGAAATAAACTGATTTTGAAGAATATTTAGTTTAGGGATGATCTGATTCTCACACAAGAATAGACAGTGAGAGTTGTGTCACAATTGTTACCTTACAGTTCATGCATTAATCGTTTTCAGGGAAAAGTGCATAAAACTACACTTAATTTATCACTCTTTTCACTTAACTACACCGACTAAAAAGTTGTGCTAGCTGAACCCCTAAGTTTCAAAATTCGCAA
>JAYMTO010000773.1:0-10739 GCA_036898065.1 California macrophylla | reverse complement strand
GTTTGTGAGATCTGGATCTTGGACTCTCTCTAAAAGAGTTCAACGAGATCGAGGGTTCTCTCGTTAATCGACCCTCATTCTATCCTATAACTCGGTCCCAATCCGGGACCATATAATGTAAAAACCATATAAAAAACATGAAATCATTAGAAAATCCATCGTCCTTCTACCTGTTGGCCGTGAAGACGATTTTCACGTTCAAGCTCCTCAATTTCCTCCTGTAGCAAAGCAATAGTAAGAAAATGCATCATAGAAAAACAAATATAATGAAATGTAATGTAATTAAGTGTAACAGACTTGAAGGGCTAAAATGTGTCGCTGCGATTGTGCTAGCTCTTCCTCTCTTTGAGCTTGTTGCCTAGCCAAAACCTGAAATTTCAAATAAGTACAGTTCATAACCAATCAGGTAGTTTACTCCATGTCATGTAATGTATAGTTCATAATCAATCAGATAGTAACTCTCTCTGAGCTTGTTTATCATGTATCTACTATACATTACATGACATGGAGTTCTTATAAAAGTAGAAGGCTTTACCAGAATCTGCTGCTCTGCCAAAGAGGTACTTAAGTTTGAAGCATCATCCTTTTGTGTAGCTGAAAGGAAAGAGAAAAAAAGAAACAAACTTTAGAGCACTGCCATCTAATGCAATAAAACAGTTTCAATTTCAATTTTTCTATTAAAATTAAAGACATTAAAAATGCTGCTAGAAGATGTCCTCGCACCTGTACCTTGATTATCATTCTGAGATCACACCATTTTGATCCGCCAAGGAGTACCCACGGAAAACCAATATATTAGCAAGTTAAATGACAAAAATGATTTAAGGCTGTAAAAGGCTACAATGAAGGCCAGAAAGAAACTTACTAGTGGTCTCAATTCCAGAGAACAATTAAGATTTTTAATTTCATCTAAAAGTTTTGAGATTTCCTTGTCCTTCTCTTCAAACATTCTATCAGCAAGGTCACGAAATGAATCATGCTCCTCCTGCAGTTTATAAACCTGATTAACACTTGCTCTTGTTATCTGACCCAAAAGACAACAGTACAAGGTACCTTCAATCTTTTGAACCGTTGTTTGAGATCTTCTAATTGGCTTTGTACTTGGGGATCCTGCTCACGAGGGATTTCATTTTGAGCAGCCTTTAGGGCTTCAAATCTCACTGCATAATTAGTATAGTTCTTTCAGATCTCAACCTATATGCATTCACTAAGGGCATCAATAAATTGAGGAGAGATATATTACATCGCCATGTATCTTCCACATTTTGAAGGTTCATTTCCCAAGCTTCCTTCTCTGATTGGTGGCGAGCAATAGCAGAATCAAGCTTTGATTCAATGCTCTTAATCTGTTGCTTGGTACCATTTAGAGCTGCATCTCTAAGATAAAAGTGGGATTCAAAAAGAGTTGCAGTAATTGTTTCATACTTGACAGACTATATTTTCTGAAGGAATCTGTAGAACACATTCGAAGTCAAATAAAAACAACTGAACATACTAATATATGAGTAATAAAAGGGAGAATCTCCATTTAACAAGACTACCTTTCTTCAAGATCTTTCTCATGATTAGCCAAAGCATCCTGAAGATTTTGAAAGGCTCTATCTCTTTCTTCAGATATCAATGATATCTCTTTTTCAGCCTCCTAAAAGAGAAAAGAAATTTGATAAGCAAATCAATTTCGCATCTCCTATTTAGTCCAGTTTATACATAAAATAAGGTGCAGGAAGAGAGTACACATACTTTTAGTGCTTCCTCAAGAGCATTAAGTTGTTCAGAATCTTTTGCAGCAGCTATCTCTGCATCTTTTTTCTGGAGAAGTGCATGAGCACGGACTTTGTAAGAAGAAAACTCACTTTCAAGACGACTGATCTGCAAGATTTGTATTAACAGGAACATATAAGGACTAGATCATGCATCTAAACGTACGGAATATCACACCAGGGATGTTTGCTGTAAAGCAAAGTGTGTCACTCCAAAAAAGAGTTATGGGACTGAAGACTATCAGAAAAATATCAGATCAATCATTAATACCTTTTTGATGACTAGATAAAAGATAATGACACTGAAGAAACAACAACAGTAACAGCCCAGCCATTTCCCTTGTAGAAGTTGGGGATCATGACAATGAAGGAAAATGTACAAACTGTTTTACTTAAATTGAAGCAAGACAGTGACAGGAAAAGTTGAAAACAGCTGTAAATTCCTGACATCAGGATCAGAAGCTGATAGGCCAGGTGGGCTAGATCGAGTATGGATCATGCCATCTGATGGAGTAGTTGGTGGCTAGCAGATCCAATGTGGATCAAAAGCCATCGTGAGAGATCCAAGTGGGGATCAGTGTAGTGCCACATTGGGCCATCAGTGCAGTTTGGGTTTAGGAGGAGCAAGCCAATGTGATGAGACTCAATGTGGAAGGGGAGATTGTTGAGTCCACATGTGTCTAAGTCCCTCATCGAGTAAATATGAGATGAAAGAAGAGTTTATATACACATTAGACCCATGACCTACTAGGCTAGTCTTTTGGGTCAAGTGGGGCTCTAATGTGTTATCATGGGCTTCTTTGGTGTGTCCTCCTAGGTAAGGCCCAATTCTCCCCAACACAGTCACTCAAGTCACCTAAGGAACTTTTGTCCATGACACAAAAATCACCTATGTCCACCCGGTTTTGTCGGTTAAAACTAACAGAAATTTTTAGTTTCTTTTATCATGTGACTTATGACCTGTTACTTTCCCAAAATACCCTTAGTTATTATCTCTTTGCTTCATCCCTCTCCTCCCGACAACCCCTAGCTTTCTCTCTCATCATCCATCTCCACCTTCTTCTCATTCTTTTTCCTATATCCCTACATGCAAAATCCAAAATAAATTTTGGGATGCCTCCATCAAAGCCATGGTTGGTCTTAAGAGTGCAAAAAAGCTCCAAGGAAGAGTATTTTTGCAATGAGGTCATGGGGCCAAAGTCATTGAACATGCATCTCCATCACATATTGGAGCAAATCACAACATCAAAGAATGTGTGGTGGCTGTCTTGGGTGGTGACAACATAGAAGAGTATCATGGATTCCAATAGAGCCACTTTGTGGATCGAGAAGGCGATGATTTTGGCGAATAAGCAAAATAGCTTGGCGCAATGGTGGATTTGGCTCTAGCGACATATAGCTTGGTGAATTGGAGAAAAAATGTTATTTCGATTTTGATCCTTTGGTTTTGTCTTCTATGTATGATTGTTGATGAGGGAGGAGATGTAGTAATCAGTACATGTAGATATTTAGGTAATATTTTGAAATTTATATGCTAAGATTCTTAGCTGCTACTATAAAAAAAGTTGTGCACCAATAGTTAATTGAGTTTTTTTGCTTTTCAAAAATTGCAGTTTCTGCAATTCCAAGTGGGAGAACAAAGAGGAGAGGGCTGTTGACTTGTTGATATTTTGGTAGTGTGGAATTAGTTTTGGATTTGATTTGGGTGTCGCCGGAAACATACTTTCAGTAAACTTCAAAGCCAGAAAGTTTCTGGCATTCAAAACGAAAAGGAATGATGCGCATTACATTTCCATTAAAAATTTGAATTCATAATAATGATAAAGTATGCTTTTTTATACTCAGGATTAACGGAGTTAGAAATGGATTAGCGTGTTCATACTTTAGGTTACTTATGTGCCATAGACAAAAGTTTAGGTGACACATTTGTTCGTTTGTGGACACTACTTGGGTGACTGAAATGTAATTACCTGCAACAATTATTTGCCGATTTAGTCATGCATGGTAAGGACAGCCTAAAAAACATTAACTCATGTTTTAAGGAAAAGGCCATGTAAGTTGTAACTTGCAAGGGATGTAAACTTTCAACTAAACTTAATTGTAGTCTTGCCTTCCAAGTCTAACTCTTGAGGAATGAGGACAGTAAATTACCTCCTCCCTGACAGTCGTTAATTCAGCGTCTCTTGCATTTAGCAGCCTGGTTTGTGAGGACACTTCTGATTCCAGCTGACCTGCCCAATTTAAAGGGAATGAATGGTCACATTTCACTCATTGAAGTAATCAGATGAATATTTATCAAGGAATATGATGATACTTCTCATTTTGGCAGCTTCAATTTCTGCACGTATGCAGTTACTTTCAGCAACTTCCACTTTAGTTTTGAGAGCCTGGGAGACAGCTTCCCAACTTTCCTTTTCTTTCTCCTGCACATATTAAATGATTACGGTAAACAATAATTCAAACAATATACATTTAGAGTAGCTAAAGTAATATAGGATCTACAGTTTCAGAATATATGCTAGATTCTGTAATATGGCAAAATTTATTTTATGCATAATGTGGATAGACATGGATTATATTAGATGGACATGCAAATATTGGCATGGGTAGCAAAGCAAATTTAAATGCAGATACATGGAATGACCATACAGCCATGTGCACTGAAATGCACCCCTTGATGTTCTTCAATTCTAGAAGTCTTTCCCTGCAAATTTCAGCCTTTAAATGATCCAAATTGTAGCTGATCCAAACTTCTGACCTATACATACTAATATGTTAACCTCCCCTGCAAGAGACCTAACATCTGCTTCCTACCGACCAATATATACAAAGGAAACCTAAATATCTACAATTGGAATATATCATATTGTTAACATGAATCCCTTGGGCAGAACAAAAATTTCCATCTAAATCAAACCTACTACTACAGATCTATTGAATCTGACATAAGAAATAAATAACTGTATACTGGTGATGGTTTGCCATCACAGCCAGTAAATTCAAGTAAAAGAAAAGAAAAGGTTAACATCAGAAAGGCCCTTATATACAAATTGAAGAAGTTGAAGTTTGTACTATTACATGTTCATGTTTGAGGTGAAGAAGCTCTCCTTTTATAGATTCTACAGCAGCTCTAAGCCTTGCTGCTTCACCAGTAGAAGCTATATCCATCTCTGCAATCTTAGACTCTTTCTGGGCAAGTGACACCTGGAAGACTAATGCATTAGCATTGCATATAATGAATAAAATGGAGTTGTCTGGAGCATTCAGCGGCTCTGAGCTATAAACCTTCTAATGGGTTAAAAAGGTAAAAGGGGTAACAATATAAGAGGAGAAAAAAAAATGATACACACTCCTAAGTTTTCCCAACCGTTTTGCATCACAAGTTGAACAAGAAGCCCTTGGAACAAAATATATATATGACCCAATGGGCCAAGCACACAACAACCTTAGGAATATAATTCTCACCTGCAGCGAAGAAATGGTTTCAGTAGCTTTATTTCTGTCAGCGGACGCATCAGCAATCTGGGCTTTGAGATTCTCTACAATCTATTGCAAAGAAAAAGAATCAAGATTGAAGCTAAAGCACAATTTTCTTAACATAACAGCAAAGAGGCACGTTGTGGGCATTAAGTGCATCATGCGTTACCTTCTGATGTTTAGCAGAGAGGTCAGCTATTGAAGCTTGCCTTTTTTCATCAGCGGCTTGCAGTAATCCTCGCATTTCTTCCAACATCTGTGACATAGAGAGAAGACAGATATAGGAATCATCAATTCTCTTTGGTATATCAAAGAAGAAGAAAATGATAATACATTAAGCATGATCAACTATTGTTGTTGGATATTTTCAGCTTGCAATCGAGCAGGTAAATGATACTCCAATATGTAGTTAATGCACTTATATACTAAAGATGAAGAAACTCAAAGGTCGTCATAACTCATAGAAACTAGTTAATAAAATAATTCCTCAGAAGGAAAGCCCAAGACAATATATAAAACTGAAAGGAACAAGAGGTTGGAAAAACAATTTCATTAGAAGAGACACCATAATCATTGGGGGAAAATAGGAATATATAAATGGAGTGAAGATAAATTTAAAAGCATTACACAAAAGGACATCTAACGTTAATATCATTGAACCACCATCATCATAAAAAAGTTTTGACATCAATACACCAATAACTGCACAGTTAATGATGAATAAACCGTCCAAGCAGATAGCTGGGGTTGCATCCAAATTGTAGCTGTGTGGATCCTAAGAAAATCATAAACCTCTTGTTCACAAATTATATCATAATAATCTTCTTCCATGAAATTCCTCAGCAAAAAATGGCGAAAACATAAGGCAACTTTGATGTTGCCCTATTGATCTAGAGACACATTTCATGAACTTTAAGGAGTGTATTACATCTCCACTATACATCCAGATGGCCAAACAATACCAAAAGCCAAATACTTAATAGCACAAATGAAAAGAAGCATGTCTAGTGTGGTTCAAATTTAACAGAATGCAATTCATATGAGGCATTGAGGAAATTAAAAGTCACAACAAGTTTGTTGGTTACATTTTTAAACAGAGAAACACAAGGGTTCTCTAATATTTTCACAGAGTTGATGCAGCACCTTAAACAAAAGTTAGATGAGTATATAGCCATAATAAATTATATCTCAGATTCTCACTTCCATTACTTAGCTCCTACATTTTAAAGTAGCGGTATAGCACATAAGGCATTCATGCAAACATTCACAAACATAATGTGATGGTTGTATAAGAGATCTTTCATGCAAAACTTGGAAAGCAGTGTCCAGAAATTGTAAATCAAACTATACAATGAGGATATGCAAGATAAGCATTTGTAACTAATACCTGCTCTTTCTCCAAAAGTGATTGTTGCAAGGCCTCAAGAGCATTCTCTTTTGGCTCTAACGAACGGCGCAGTTCTTCAATGTTGTCCCGAAGTCTGGATGTCACTAGCATTGTTATAACTAATATATATATTTACAAATTTCAAAAACAACAAAATATATCTCAAGGAATCCCTATAGATGAGAGATAAATTGGAGTGAGTAGAGGATAAGATGATATGATGCAGCATGCAGGAGGTTGTCCAAGCCAGATAAGAAAATTATCACATAACATTTTGACATCTAAACTATAAAGGTGTGGAAATATTTTGTTGATTAAATTTGTAATGGCTAAAAAATTAGACAATCCACGGTAGTCATTACAATGGGATAATTGCTTCCTAGAATTTAAATAAAAGCAATAACACCTCAATACATCCATGAGAAGTTCTACGCGAACATGTTTTAGACTCTATTTTATGCATCACATTTTCTTTTGAGACCAAGTGGATTGTTATAAAAAAATTATAGAACTTTCAAGAAAAAACTAAATGGGAAGTTAAATCCAATAGAAAAATGTACAATGGGGTTATTAATCCTCTCATAAATACAGAACCCTAGTCAATGTACTAGCTGATCTTATATTTGGAAGTTAAGAGATTTTACTTATTGTTTGCGCTTCTTAATTGTTGCCTCTCCACATCCATTGCTTTCAATGCTTCCTTTGCCTGCTGCCGCGTGCGATCCAGCTCTTTCTGCAGTGCTGACTGTTGGGATGATGCTTTCTCAGATGTTTCACTAACTTCACGTAACCGGGCTTCAAGGTCATCTTTTTCCTAGAAATGAGAGTTTCCAGACATCATAACTTAATTTTTAAGTAAACACATATAAAGACAGCTCATAATTTTTTCTTGTAATGTGAAGGCATGACACAAAAATGATGTATGTTAAGAAGTTACAATGAGAATATTTCATTTGTTGTGCATAAAGATAAATAAAACATGGTTAGTACAATGTTGTATAATAATAACAACAAAACCATCTCCCATACATAATTGGGGTTGGCTTCATAAATCCTTTAGCATACATCGTACAGATCTTCTACTTATATTCTCCTTCCCCATTACATGCTATCCAATGTTATCTCCTCCATTCAGTCATGATTATCATGTCTTTTTATTACTTTTTTCCATATTATTTTGAGTCTATGCACCTTAGGTGAAATCCCCTCATCTTATCTTCAGTTGAAGCCACCTTTTTGTCTTGCTCAGATAGGTTCATTTTCAATATTATCTTTCCTAGTGTTGCCACAAAGCCATCTAAGCATTTTCATATCCGTAGCCCCATTGTATGCTTTCTGATCCTGTGATAAATTCTCTTTTTCTTTATATTCTGGATGAACACAACTCGGTAATCAATACTATATCTTAAGCATTAAACAAGTTGGCTTGCAGATTTCCTCAGTAAAATGGAATTTAACATAATGTACCAAATCCTACATGTCTATTTTCTTTCGTATTGATTCCAACTTTGTTCATGAAATATAGACTTTTGACTTAAATAATGTGAGAATTCACTTATTCCTCTGGCAGACCCTTGAGTAAATTTGCTACATAAAGAAGATCATCTTATGTTAAATTTGAGAGGTACAATACTTGATATGGACCTGTGAATGTCAATCGTCGACCTAATAGATTTTAGTTATGTTCATGTTACATAAACAACCCGGGTATAAACTTGGCTGGATAGATGTTGTTATTTATAATACAAAATACTTCATTACTAGGCGTAGTAACTAACATTCTGCAGGAATACCAGTCATAGCCATAGCATGCTGGTCTTGAAAGAAAGCAGCAGTGTAATGTAACATTATCTAGGGAAACATCATATGCCCAGCCAGAGGGGAAAAACAGAACTTACCTTTTGAACCTCCTGTATACGTTGTTTTGCTCGTTTGTGAAGCCTGGTAAACTTGGAATCGAGCTCTGAGTATTTTTCTTCACGCTCTTTTATTTCTTGATCCAACTTCTGTTGAGCTATGCAAATAAACCATGCCATATATTCAGACAGAACAGATAAAAGGTTGATAATTTTTTTCTAAGATGGTATAAATGAATAGACCATGGATTTGCAATGCGTTTGTTTTTATGAGTTGCTTGTAAGGTGGATTCCAGTCCTCCAACCTGTATATTCTAGCCATGATGATGATCATATTTGAGGAGGTATACCTGATTTTTGAGGTTTTCGTAGAAGTTCTATTTTTAAATACAGAACAATAAAACAGTTGAATGTAGAGTTTTAGTCATAAAGAAGTTTTGGAATCAAACAGAACACGTTGAGAAAGTGTTGAAAGCAACATACACAAACCAACAATACCAACCTTCAGCAAGCTTTGCAGAAAGCTCTTGGGCCCTTGAATCTGCCTCTGAGTATGCTTCCTGAAGATGCTTCAGAGCAACCTCTGCTGCACCTCGCGTTTGTTTTTCTACCAAAAGTTCTTTATTCAATGATTCTATCCTTTCATGGAGTTCTTTTGCATCTTCAAATTCTCCACCTCTTTGTCCATTTGCGTCTTCTGATTGAAAACTTTTTAAACCAACAAACTGAGACTTCAAGAATTCGTTTTGAAATTTGAACTCGAGAAGCATTTGAAGAAGATTTTCATCATGTGTCTTGTCTCCACATGAGTGGGCAATATCATGCTGCAATCCATGTCCCTCAGCAAGATTTCTGATACTTTCATGATTTGTGATGGACAAGTGTTCCTTTTTCTCAGCCTTCAAACCATCTTCTACATGACTTTCCATGGATTCACCAACATCAGCTCCCTCTGTTGACATTCTCCACCCTTTAGATTCACCTTAATGCTGCATAATTTTTTCAAACCTAATTAAAGTTTTGTGAGGAAAACCACAGCAAATTAATTAAATATGAACAATCAATCACAATGGCAACCCAATGTTAGGATTTAGAACTCAGTACTTAGCCAGATGCAGCAAAAGAAAAATGAACCATGTTAAATTTGTGGGTGCACTACTAGGTTCAGATTGAGTTAATACAATTTGGATGGAACTGAAATCTCGAGTGTCAGGTTATATACATGAATTTCAGAAATGCTCCATCTGGGTAGTTCACAAACTCACAATTCAAAACAAGACCGAAGAAACAGATTCAGAAACCCATATCAAGCTGGAAGCACCCCATTTTCATGACAGACAATAAAAAACCAAAAGAACAACAACCGGGATCTGCCTCACTAATCTGGGCAACCAATGACATCTGAACAAACCCCAGAAAACTAAAACTGGAATTGAAGCTTCCACCAGAATCGCAGAGATCCATTCGTACATATAAATCCCATAATGCTACAGATGCAACTAAATAATTCAGTGGTTTCAATACAAATGAAAATGAAAATCGAATTGCTGACCTTTCAAGCGAGAGACTTGATGACAGATTGCGACTCGTTTCTGAAGATCAGATTGGATCGAACATGACTCGTTCCGGGTTTTGATGAGAGGCACTGAGATCGCAGCAGGTCTCGTCTCAGGCGGATCTCACACTACCCAGGCAAGAGATGAGAAACAAGTCCAAACGTCGACGTTTCGCTTCTATACTGTTCTGTACATGTACCTCCTATTTTCCGCTACAATGGTTACACTTACTTCTAATTATTTCATATCGTTTTAAGAGATAATTTTTTATAACCATATTTAAGTCGCTCTTTTCATTTAATTATACCTATATATAAAATTTGTTAGAGGAAAATCGTAAGATTTTTTTTTAATGTTAATTTTCCTATTTCACCTTTTTTTTTGAACAATTTTCCTATTTCACCTTTATTAATCTTAAAAAGAGAAAAAAATCAAATTATTATTTAAAGTGACGCCTTTCATCAGATAGACTTTTTCTACTAATAGCAACAATACACTTTTAGATTTTTTTCTAATTTATCATTCCTTGGACATTAAATTTTAAACAATTGTCATTAAATATTTTCATTCGTGAAAAATGAGTTTTTTCGTTTTCATAAAACACAAAAATAAAAATTTGGGTGCTAAAAGAATAATATTTAAATTAATTGTAATTAGGTGAAATTATTTAAAGAATGGGGTGTCATCGACAATTTCACATGAA
>JAYMTO010000772.1:0-10741 GCA_036898065.1 California macrophylla | reverse complement strand
CAATTTGAAAATGTAGTGGGTGCAATTGTAATTTTGCGAAGAGTCTTTTTATTATGACCTTATAATCATCACTCCTCCATGTAACATAACAAGCTTATACATCACTTCTCTGTTAGTTTCAGAAAGGAAGAAAAATAAATTTCATGTTTTTTCACTAAAAACATTACAAAACAACCCAACTGAGCAGAATGCCAAGGTGCAAATTTTGAGTAGAACCCACATATACGCAAATAAAACAAGAAGGGGATGGAGCAAATACTAAAAATTTACTAAAATGGAAGTAGGAATCGAAATAATAGTCAGCACTAGTTTTCTCATCGGTGACATCAACGACGGGGACGTCCACATCGTCTTGTCTCGGTGGTCTCATCTTTGTATGCGGAATGAATCTTGGCGGATCTTTGAACGGTTGTAATGAGCGATTTGAAATAGACAACAAAATACCCAATGGAACAGTACATGGGATGATTGAAATAGGTATCCGGGCTAACCTGGGCTTTGGATTTTGGACAGAAATATATGCCATGTTCTGCGTGTTGATTCATCACGTGAATAAAGAGAGGCTTTGACATATGAAATCTACGACGAAATTGGCCATCAGTGTACACCAGGTTGTCATAAAAGTAGTCGTACGTGCCCTTCCACGTAGACTCTATGTATATATGCACGCATGTGTCGTCGATAGTTCTTTGACGATCCGGATATTTCTTCCTAGATCTTCATCCTAATTTTGTTTTCTACTTGAAAAAAATGGAAGAATTGTTTTTTGAGAGAGATTGTTGTTGGTGTGTGAATGAAAATAAAATGAATGTGGTGAATTTAAAAGAAAAAATTAGGTTAGTTGTTGGAAAAGAGAGTTGTTGGTGGAATAAGCAATTTCACCGATTACACAAATAAGATTGATCATATTGTCGATCAAAATATCGATCTTATTGTTAATCTTCGCAATAGATGTCACTAATAATAGGCGATATAAATCAATTATTTGAAGAAAAGAATCAATCAAATCCAGATGCTCTAATGGACTCTCCCCTGGATAACACAATGTTTGTTATGCATTCAATAACGTACTACGTATTCTACCTAATGGAATGTGTGATCGAGAATGAATACAATGTGTTTTTCTTATATTTTCTATGTCATATGTTGGGATTAAAGGCACACGATCTACATGCATACTCCCGCAAAAGACTCCTCTTAGAATTTACAGGTGCATATGAATTTGAGGTAGGTGTGTTTGGCTTTTAACATATAATGTCACGTCTTTCTTCTTGACATTGTCTCTCGTTGACGGACCACACAAAGTGTGAACATAATAATATACAGCTACGGCTTTCCAGAGTGTAAACACATTCATTAATTTCAATTCGGAATATTTAAATGGCGGGAACGATAATGCGTCCAAAAACAGCTCCGAGTCTCAACTCAACTGTCTGTCTGTCTGTCTGAGATTATTGAACATGAACATGTCGGACCCACAAAACAAATGTGTATTTTTTAAAAGAAGAAGAAGATTGTGATTTAATACAGCAACAAAAAGAAGAACCCATAGACTCGGATCGGAACGCCTCTTCTTTTTCTGCGATTTGGGTTTATACGTTTCGGAAATGGGTAGTTACAGGATATGCCTCTGCTACACCAGGAAGTTCCACGTGACGGAGGCGGAGCCGCCGACCGACGTGAAGGAGGCGTTTACTAAGTACGCGGAGGGAGGGACCCACATGACGGCGGAGCAGTTGATGCGGTTCCTGGTGGAGGCTCAGTGCGACGGCTGCGCGTCCCTCTCCGACGCCGAGAACATCGTCCATCAGGTTCTGCACAAGCACCACCACATCGCCAAGTTCACCAGGCGCACTCTCACTCTCGACGATTTTCACCACTTCCTCTTCTCTGCAGATCTCAATCCCCCCATTGGATCTCAGGTTATTTCACCTCTCATCTCTGTTGCCTTCTGTTTGGTTGTGCTGACAGCAATTTGGGTTTTGGGTCTATGAAAAAATTCATTCTTTTCATGTATTCTGTTTTGAAGTTCAAGGCTTGATTTGGATTGAATCGTCTCACCATTTTGTCTGTGCTTTTTCCAAGTATAGAACAGTTGTACAGTAGGTTTAATTCTTAGCAAATGTTCCAATTTAGTATTCTTCCGAATTAGGAGTAAATTAGATAATCGTTTACGTTTGAGAGACTAAATTGAAACAAACACAAAACCTGAAGTGGATCTTTGAGGGACTAAATCAAAACATTTATCCTTGGTTCAATTTAAGGTTGTCAATAACAATGCAGTTCTATGGATTTGCATTTCTGATGTTTCTTGAGCTAGTGTGTCTCCTTCACTGTTGATGAAACATGCTGTTCACTACTTGCATATGTTATTTCTAGGTTCACCATGACATGACAGCTCCCTTGTCGCATTACATCATATATACCGGTCACAATTCCTACTTGACGGGAAACCAGTTAAGCAGCGACTGCAGTGATGTCCCGATTATAAAGTCATTGAAGAGAGGTGTTCGAGTGATAGAGCTTGATATTTGGCCGAATTCAACTAGAGATAACATTCATGTTCTCCATGGAAGGTATGCTGTTAACATCCTAATGTAATTGATCTGCAACTCTTGCAGACTTTTGGAGGAGGTTAATTTTTTCATTACTATGTTTCTGTGTTATCCGGGTTTAACATGCCCTTTTGGTTGTTCATGTCCTTATGTATTTGATACTTCATAGATTTTCAGGAAGTTGAATTTGTTATTACTATGCTCTTGTTTTATCTGGGTTTAACTTGCCCCCTTTGGACGTTAATATGTTTCCTACTAGGTGGAATGATATAATTTCTCGTGTTCGTGCTTTTCTATTTATTTATCAAAATCGTGCTTTGAATGTAGAACATTGACGAGTCCTGTGGAACTCATCAAATGCTTGAAGTCCATCAAGGAGCATGCCTTCTCTGCATCTCCGTACCCTCTTGTAATAACTCTTGAAGACCACCTCAATCCTGATCTCCGGGCTAAAGTAGCTCAGGTGAGCACTTTATTCTTGTATGCCTTTCAATCATTTATGTCACTTGCAGTTTTGCTTACCACGAATCTGTTTCTTTCCAGATGTTAACTCAAACGTTTGGCAATATGCTGTTTTACCCTGATTCTGAATGTTTGAAAGAATTTCCTTCACCAGAAAGTTTGAAGTACCGGATCATTATATCAACCAAACCTCCAAAAGAGTATCTTGAAGCTAAAAGTGTCCAGGCCAAGGGAAGCAACTCGATTAAACGGAAGGATTCTGATGATGACGTATGGGGGAAGGAGACGTCAGACCTTACAGATGATCAAGAGGATGAAAAGGTGCGCAGAACTGAAATTTCACTTCCTAACTTCATTTTTTTACTATCGTTGTCCAATTCAAGTTTTGTTCTATGACGTGCAGAGTGACAGTGACATGAACAATCAGGACGATGAAGACAACAATGACTGTGATCAAGACTTAAAGTTAGGTGCGCCTGGTTATAAGCGTTTAATCGCTATCCATGCTGGAAAGCCCAAGGGCGGGCTAAAGGAGGCACTCAAAGTGGATATTGATAAAGTTAGACGACTTAGTTTGAGTGAACAAGCCCTTGAAAAGGCCGTTGCGTCTCATGGAACTGATGTTGTGAGGTATCGAGGAGATCAAGGCCTTTTCTAGCATTAGGTTTTAGTTTTTGGCTAGTGATTGGTTCAAAATGTTTCGAATGACTGGATCTAATGCGTGTGATTCCTCAGGTTTACCCAGAAGAACTTCTTGAGGATATATCCCAAGGGTACTCGATTTAACTCTTCCAACTACAAGCCTCAGATTGGTTGGATGCATGGAGCCCAAATGGTCGCATTTAACATGCAGGTCTGGTTCTCGGGACGGAGATTTTAGTATATTTGTCTAGTTTTGAAACTAATGTAACTGTGGTGCAATGGCAGGGCTATGGAAGGTCGCTTTGGCTGATGCACAGGATGTTTAGAGCCAATGGGGGTTGCGGCTACGTGAAAAAGCCTGATTTCTTGATGAACATGGATTCACATGGCGAGGTGTTTGATCCTAAAGTGACATCGCCCATAAAGAAAACATTAAAGGTGAGCTTGCTTAACATTTTGCATCTCTGCCCCTTTCTTCCTTTTCAGGATCAACTTAGTTTCCGGTACTTGGCAGGTCAAAGTGTACATGGGAGACGGGTGGCATTTGGATTTCAAGCAAACCCACTTCGATTTATATTCCCCGCCAGACTTCTACACAAGGGTAATTCACTGTTCATTAGCAATGTGTTTGATTGTTGAGTTGTGCTCGAGATTGAATGTTAGCGATTTAGTTGACTAAAGAAACTGTGAACATTGATCTGTCTGGCAGGTTGGGATAGCGGGCGCGCCAGCGGATGAGATAATGCATAAAACAAAGAAGAAAGAGGACGACTGGACACCAGCTTGGTACGAAGAATTTATGTTTCCTCTGACTGTCCCAGAACTGGCATTGCTTCAAGTGGAGGTACATGAATATGACATGTCCGAGAAGGATGATTTTCCTGGACAAACTTGCTTGCTCGTTTCTGAGCTGAGGCCAGGAATCCATGCAGTGCCCCTCAGGAACCGGAAAGGAGACAAATACCCTTCAGAAAGGCTTCTTATGCGATTTGAGTTTGTTTAAGTCACAAGGTTATCGTCTTCTGCATCTATTTTTTGAAATTTACCCATCACTCCATGCCCATACCACGCCATGTAATATATCACTTCTTGTACCATTTTCTGAACTTTGAAGATATTTGCCAATTCCTGATTGAGCTTGAGTTTCATGTCTTTGTATGCTGTATATGCAATAACTGATCCGAGTTTTCTTGGCATCATTTTTGCGCTCTCATATGCTTACTCTCACTTATTGTACCTCATACACTGTTGAATTATTACAGTTCCATGACTTTTGCATGGTTACAGTGTGAAAAAAAAATGTTGTCTTTGTAAAAGGGTTATTCTGCATAATCTTGTACTGTCATGTCGTTGTGAAATCCCTGAAAATTCTCTCTGAACCATAGCAAGCAAAGCAGTTTCTTTTCTTTGTGCAGAGAAAAAGAACTGTTAGATAGGGAGAGACTGTTTCTCACAAAAGGTTCGTGGAATGTGTATTTTAGTCTTTACAGTTAAGTTAGGACAAATTCTCACTTACCTATGACTCCATTCCTTGTCCTCTATTGATGTCTACCTTGAAAACAAATCGCCAAACTATGTTTTAAAACCATAAACCAACCCTGCTGAGTTTCAGCCCCTGTGGATCGCATAGCAATGTCCAATCCCAAGAACTCGAAACAGTCTTTCCGGGTCTGCTTCTGCTTCAGGAGGATCTTCAAGCTCAAGGCCATAGAACCTCCGGATGATGTCAAATACCTTTTCAAGCGCTACTCGTCAGAAAATGGCACCATGACCCTGGATGACCTGCAGAGGTTCCTCGTTGAGGTCCAGAAGGAGCCACACCAAACCAAAGACGACGCTCAGGCCATTTTCAACAGTCTCAAGCACCTCAACATCTTCCAAAGAAAGGGTCTCCACCTTGAAGCCTTCTTTCGCTACCTCCTTGGCGACATCAATCCTCCTTTGGCAACTCGTGGGGTAATGTATAATCGTTACTAGTATTTTTATTTTTTTTCTGTGGTTTGGAACTGATATAACTTGTTGTGATATCTTGCAGGTTACACATGACATGAATGCTCCACTGTCCCACTATTTCTTGTACACGGGACACAACTCCTACTTGACGGGGAATCAGCTCAGCAGTGACAGCAGCACCACGCCCATCATAATGGTGCTGAAGAGAGGCGTAAGGGTCATTGAGTTGGATTTGTGGCCTAACAGCACAAAAGATGATGTCCAAGTTTGTCATGGAGGGTATGAATTTGAACCGTGAAGTTTCAACACTTTATTTTTCCCACTTCCTAGTATGTGTGTGAAGATTAATGAAACAAGTTTTATTGTCTAGGACACTGACATCTCCTGTGGAACTCGTCAAATGTTTGATTGCCATTAAGGATTATGCTTTTGTTGCTTCGGAGTATCCTGTTGTGATCACATTCGAAGACCACCTGACTCCTGACCTTCAGGCCAAAGTAGCCAAGGTTTGTGCCCAATCTATAGTGCATAGTTGCTTATTTTATCATCTCATTGTCTTATTAGTTCGTCAATGGTCACCTCCTGTGCTTTCGATTGTAGATGGTCACCAAAACATTTGGATGCATGCTGTATTGTCCCGACGTACAACTGCAAGAATTCCCATCACCAGAATCATTGAAAAAAAGGGTCATGATTTCCACGAAACCACCAAAAGAGTATCTCCATACCCAGAGCAGTGTACAAGGAAAGAACACGCCTAATGCACAAGACTCAGTTGACCATGAAGAGTTGTGGATGAATCAGAAGGCGAATGTCAAAAAGGAATCAGAAATCGATGATCAGGTACGTCACTGATCTTGTACTACACAAAGATTAGTTTTTCATGTCCTGAATCACGATCTCTCTTCAGGATGATCAGTTAGATGAAGATGTAGAGAATGCAGCTCCTGAGTACAAGCGCTTGATTGCCATTCATGCAGGGAAGCCAAGAGGCGGGACAAAGAATATGCTCAGCATTGAGCCTAACAAAGTTAGGCGCTTAAGCTTGAGTGAGCAACAGCTCGAAGTTGCTGTAGAAACACACGGACCTGATATAGTCAGGTAACTTAAAAACTCACATGCCATTTAAACTAAGCTCAATCTACAAAATGATCAAACCCCCATAATTCTATTTGCAATTCTCTTTCCGGCCCTACTAGATTCACCCAGAAGAACATGCTGAGAGTGTACCCCAAAGGCTTGCGCCTTGACTCTTCAAATTACAACCCTCTTCTCGGGTGGATGCACGGTGCTCAAATGGTTGCATTCAATATGCAGGTCAGCTAGATTGCATATAATTTCTTCTTACGATTTACTATTCACGAATCCTATTTGATCTATAGTTCACATTATTTGATGATCAAAGGGATATGGGAAGTACCTATGGATCATGCATGGGATGTTCAGAGCCAATGGAGGATGCGGGTATGTGAAGAAACCAGACTTTCTGCTACGAGAAGACGATGTTTTTGACCCTAGAGCTTGGTTACCCGTAATCAAAACAACGCTCAAGGTTAGCTATTAGTACTTAATCAAGAAATTTACTGAAGGAATCATGTATTGTAGATTTCTGATGCAAAAAAAAAACTCAATAGGTAAACGTGTACATGGGAGAAGGATGGCACTTGGACTTTCACCACACTCACTTTGATCGCTACTCTCCGCCAGACTTCTACACACGAGTAAGCATAACATAACATGACAACATGTTGATCCGTAGTATAGTGTAAAGGTTGTTTTTGTTAACGTTGATGAGTATATGCAGATTGGGATTGCTGGAGTGCCAGCTGATACGGTGATGAAGGAGACAATGGCGATAGAGGACGAGTGGATCCCGGTATGGAACAAGGAGTTCGAGTTCCCGCTGAGAGTTCCGGAGCTGGCGCTGCTGAGGATTGAGGTTCTTGAGTATGACACAACCGGAAAGCCTGACTTCGGAGGCCAGACTTGCCTCCCGGTCTCTCACTTGGCCTCTGGCATCAGAGCCGTCCCTTTGCATGACCGCAAGGGCGACAAGTACACATCTGTCCGCCTTCTTCTCGGATTTGAATTACTTTTCTCATTCTTTCTTCTGTAAACTATTCAATAATATATATACTACTTTAAGTTCAACTCATCAAGTATCGAGATTCATCTGTCGTTTACATCATCGTGTTTAAAGTAACAAATTCAATATCGATACCATAAATCACAAATTACAACTTAAACACTATCAAATGGTAAAAAGTTCCAACACAATTTGATGAAGAAAAATGAATGAATTAATTACTGGAAACAATTGAGAAAGAGGTGGTGGTGGAGAAGCTAGGCTCTCTGCCCTCACAAAGAGCAACGGCCCTCTCCAAGTTGGCCACCACGTCGCCGACGCTAGGCCTGCTCTTCCCCTCCAACTCCACGCACCGCAAGGCCGTCGTAGCCACCACCTCCACAGCAGTCTCCACCGCTCCCGCTTCGAGCAGCCCCACACTCTCGTCCAACACCCTACGTACCTGCCCCGCTGTGATCCACGGCCCCGCGTACTCCACCACCCCCACCGGACCTCCGTCCTCCACAAACACGGCCCTCTTCCCGGTCAGCATCTCCAACAACACCACGCCGAGACCGTACACGTCGCTTTTTGTGGTCAACACGTGCGAAACATAGTACTCGGGGTCTATGTAACCAACTGTCCCTACCGCTTTGCTAGACAAGTACTCCTTGTCGGGGTCCGGACCCATTAGAGATAGTCCGAAATCGGACACTCTCGCGGTCCATCTGGCGTCGAGCAATATGTTGGAAGATTTGATGTCTCTGTGGATGATCGGCGGGACCGCGTAGCTGTGGAGGTACTCGATCCCTCTGGCTGCGCCGAGCGCGATCTTGATCCTCGTTTTCCACGAATGGATCATGTTGCTGCTGCTCTGTTTTGTGTTGTGTAAGTGATCGTGTAGAGCTCCGTTGACCATGTACTCGTACACCAACAGCCTCTCGTCGTTCTCGTGGCAGAACCCGATTAGCCCCACCAGGTGCTTGTGGTGCACGCGCGATAAGAGGGCGAGTTCCGACTCGAACGCGCTCTCTTTCTCTTGCCACTTCCTGGTTTTCGTACTCGCGGTGTCTCCCCTCTTGATGGCCACTTGGCGTCCGTCGGGTAATGTTCCTCTGTAGACCACGCCAAAGCTCCCGCCGCCGATTCTGTTTTCAGGCGAGAAGTTGTCGGTGGCGGCGGCGAGGTCGGATAAGGAGAATATCTGAGTCTTGTCAGCGTGGATCGATCAGGACCTGCTCCTCTGCCGCAGCATTGATCCCCTAAGGCTTGACGATCTCGACGGAGGAGCTGCAATTATAGACCCATTGTGTGTAATCGTAGCCTCACCGGCCTGGACCTGATGATCGGTGTCACTAACAGTTGATTTTTCAATGCGGGTCCGACAAAAGCAGTAAACTATGGAACAGAGTCCTAAAAATGCCCCAACTGAGCCCACAATCAGAGACGCTAAGTAAAATTTGTTCCTTGATTTTAAAGGTTGTGAATCTCGTGACGGAGAAGCTACCGGCGGAAGAGGCATTGCCAACGGCAGCTCGATCGGGCAGGATCTACAGATATTTCCGGATCCAGCACACAAGGTCTCCGAATCAGGATAAGTACCACACGAACCGCAAGAACTCTGTACACATGGACCTGGAAGAATAGTCCCCAGTTGGACGTTAACGGTCGAATTTGGCCGTCCGGGTCCCCAACAAATCACCGATAAATTCACTGTCATCAACCCACAAGCGAAATCTGAACCTGCAACTACTGATTCAAACGAAATGTTCTTCACTGACTCGGTAAAGGTACTAGCTTGGCTTCCCCAACAAGTCACGAACCCACTGCTCCGCCTAATCGCGCAGCTGAAATTTGCTCCCAATGCCAATCCAGAGAACTCGAAGTTGGTCGAATCGGAAGGAGCATTCAACTGGCCCGAATTGTTTTTTCCTCCGCAGACCAAATTTCCGGTCACCGTGATACCACAAGCGTGAGACTCTCCGGCGATCAGGCTCGACATTGCAAATTTGGCGAATTGGGCTTCAATCTCAGCTCCGATCCCATTTCCGGTATTGCCCCAACAGACCACTCTGTAACTAGTTTTCAAGATCCCGCACGAAAACCCGAGACCGGAAGTGAGTGCACGGAACTCCAGAGATTGCTCCGGCGATGGGAACGGAGACCCATATGGAGTTACGCCTCTCCAGCAAATGGGTTCGCCAGTTTCGACCTTAGTGGCGCAAACGTGGTCGTCCCCGACCGTTGGATCAGTCAACGGGACAGTTCTGTTGTAGTAAATGCGCTTGGGTTGGAAGCTGGAGGTTGTGTCCCAGCAGAGGATGGTGGAGCCGCCGGACCTGAGGCCGCAGAAGAAGTTCCGGCCACCGCAGATGGATTGGTAGGAGACATTGGGCAGAATGGAGACGGTTCGGGTGTCCTGGTAGCATTGGATTCTCTGGGTCGGCTCTCCGGAGATGATGGCGCAGACGGTGGCAGTGGCGTAGGTGACCGCTGTGGTACCGCCGGAACCGAGGCCGTGGACGGCGCAGATGAAGGCGATGAGGGTGGAGAAAATGGTGGGTGAATAGGATGGAATTTTCATTTGAAAGAGTTGGAATTTGTTTTAGGAAATGGAGGTCTCTGGTGTGCTCTGTTACTCATTGAGATTGAAGTGAGTGGAAGAGCACGACGAGGACGATGATGAGACAAAATCAGTAAAATAACGTATGGACCGCGTGGTCCCATGTTATTTGCTCATGTTGCTGTGTTGCTGTTTTTCTTCTTCCTTCTTAATTACTCATTTATTAATAAGACAAAATAGTAATCATCCTAGTTAAAGTTAATTTTAAATTATTCATTTTCAGCTGTTTGATTAAAAAACTAATTTACCCCTCAAATATTCGGATGCATTGGTAGCATTTGGTGAGACGGTGGCCTAGAATTCAAAGGGAACGATTTTTCAATACTCTTTGAATTTTGGGACCGAGCCACGGACCAAATCTTGAGAGTTATTGATCCACGACCGTGCCAGATGACACTCTTCTTCGACGGTCCAATTAATTTTTGGGTCGCGTCCTCCTCC
>JAYMTO010000771.1:0-10742 GCA_036898065.1 California macrophylla | reverse complement strand
AGCTTCAAAATCTCTAGAGAAATATTTTAAAATGGGATTTTGAAAATTTAAGAATAAAGAAAGGGCAACTTAGTCTTTTCATATGTCTGTTGCACCTTAAAAAAAGTACAAGGACCTGAATTGCTCCAATTTAAAGAAGACAGCAGCAAAGTGCTCCTAACTCATACTACAGGACCCTATTTTGCAATTTTTCCAACATTTAATATTCAAAACTATGCGGGGCTCTGAGAATGAAAAAAACGATTTTTGTAGTGTAAGAACATTATATTTTTGTAGTGTGATGAAACTTGGAAAAATATTATACGAATAATAATTTGAATTCGATGAGAAACATATATCCCCAACTAATAAGATGGACTAAAGACAAAATCAAATCCCCAACTAATAAGATGAATTAAAGACACAAAACCAGTCAGACCAGAACAAGATATCCCTAGTTGATTAGATGAAATTAGATATCACAAAATTCATTATAAATAATGTAGACCCCAACAAGGATCCAATTTGGGACGGAATCAAGGATCACAAAATCCGATCCGTTCTGGCTAGCCCCATTGTCATACTGGTCAAAAGGTGATAATTATTACCTCTTTGACTTTGACTGTGACCAGGGTTCAGGGTTGAAGCAACGTTGGCAGCACAAAATTTACTCTTCAAATAAAAGGTAAAACCAGTCTATGGAGAATTTTATCCTTTAAATAGGTCCAAGACTTTAAACTAATAAACAAGAGAGCACAAGATTAATATCATACAGCAATCAGTGTAAAGGTTGGCTTTTGCTACTGCCACTGGATTCACAAATATTATGTAAAATGCTCACATTTCCAGAATTAAGAGAAATAAATAGCATAGACCCAAAAACAACAGCAAGAGGCAATGCAACGCATCTACTACAAGCCTACAATAACCAGAACTTCACACACAAGCCTTAAACAACCCTGCCAGAGCTTGATGTCCAAAAAAAATCTGATCTAAAAGTCTTATTGATCCAAATTACTCCTATATTCAGCCACAAGAATATGCTCGAAATAGGATGCTTTGTATTTGCTAACTAACCCTAAGAGCAACAGATATAACTCAACCTAACCCTGCTATATAGGTAACATTTGGTTCAGAAACCGTAATCAAATGGAACAATAGCACTACGGGAACATTTCAGTGAAGAACTAATCAGTGAACTGCTATACTGCACAAGTTCTACAAATACAAAACAACAAAAGCTTATACAATTTTCGAACCTCTGTAAGGGGAAATTACTGTACAGAACTCACCATCCTTTGATTCCGTGAATATAAATATTCATGTGTGCAGATAATTGCATGAAGACCCCTTCTTGCAATGTCCATTCTCATGGAATTTGCACACCCTTGGCTTAAAAGGACCTCCTCCTCCCCCACCTGCTGCATTGTTGAATGATGACTGCCTGTTCCAAGGTTTACCACTGTTGTAACCAGAATCTCCCCCATGAGAACCCCTATCCATTTGGCTTGAAAATCTATCTCCGTTTTGAGTTTGTTCACTCCTCCACATGTTTGGATTCCCAGTAGGTGCACCCCAACCCGGATGTGAATTTCCAGGTGTTGGCCCTTGACCAGGTGCTACCCATCCTGTATTCCCGTTTACAGGTGGAGGCCCTTGCCCAGGTGCAGCCCTACCGGAATTTGTATTTCCAGGTGCCGCCCAACCAGGATTTGAATTCCCACCACTTAACCCTGGACCAGAAACTCCCCAGTTCATGTTCCCGGGACTCGATCCTACCCAGCCCATATTTGGATTTCCAGGCATTGGGCCCGCCCAAGCAAGGTTGGGTGCAACAGACGGCTGATTGTTTGGCTGAGCGGCAACAGAAGGCAGATTGTTTGACTGATGACCAGAAATTGGTGGCCTCCAAGGATCAGATGAGCGAGGAACACCTGAGACTGCTGATGCAGGAAAACCCCCGGCTGGGTACCCCGTGCTGAATGGTGAAGCGGAAGTGTTAACAGAAGATGGAGCACTGCCATAATGGCCATACGATTGTGGTTGTGCAGAACTAGGACCCATGTTGTCTGGTTCTAGCTTCTGAGAAGGAGCACTTCTCCAGGCTTGATGTTCACTGCCAGTTACAGGACCTGATGGAACTGCATCTGGCTTTGCAACTAAACCAGAACTCCATCCATGAGCACCTGCAGGACGAACTTGACTACTCACAGATTGAATCAAGTTCTGTAAATTCGCACTCAAAGTTTTTGAATCAAGACCACCTGAACTCAAAGATGCTTCAGAAGAATGAGAAGTTTGGAGTAAATTGGCATTGACTTGAAACCTGTGTGATTCCCCATGCACCGCTGGTTGAGGATGCATTTGAAGAGGATTCATATACTTTTCGGAGCTTCTAGTAGACTGCCCACCAAAATTTGGAGATGCTACAGCTCCGGAATATTCTGTCAAATTCTGCAGTCTATTACCTGGGACACTTGTGTGCTGTCTAACTGCCCCCTGAAAATTACTTGAGCCATCTGCAACAGGCACTTTCACTGAAGCTGCTGGAGCAAACTCAGCCAATCGGCCACTTTCTTGTATGACTACAGCATGCTGTGCATTGCCTCCCAGAAGTTGATTGGCTCCCAGGACAGAACCACTAGATTGAACGGGAAAAGAGGTAGGTGACCATTTTCTTTCAAAAGCTTGCCCCCCTGTCCCACCAGGCCCAGATTGGGACGGAGTAGGAGAAGGGAGGTTCGGCAAATCATTTCTATTGTAGTCAGAACCCCACCCTCCAGAAGAATACTTAGGAACCTCAACTGAAGGAGAAGCAATGCTTTTCAAAGATTGACCAGAAGAAGCCAATGAACCATGCGGGCTCCAAGATGCACGATTCTGGTCAAGATGTGATCTGTCCCCACCTTGCCCTCCATAAGGCTTTCCAGAATATGATGAGAAATGTGGACTGTGCACTGTCTGCAAACTATTGTCAGGAATTGGCTGCTCTTGCTGTATCTTACCAGCCAATGCATCAGTCAGAAGTATGGAGTCCCGGTTCTCAGAATCTCTCCAAATTTTTAATCCATTGGGAAAATATCCTGATTTGTTCCATTTGCGTAGCTGCACCATTGAGAATGGTCCTTGAACTTTTCCAGATGGATCCTGGTAATGCCACATTTTTTCTGTTTCACTGACTTGACCAGTAGATTGAGCCAATGATGTAGATAGAGATGCTCCTGAACTATCTGACACAGAAGTAGAAAATGAACTGGGTATCGCCACAGAATGGGTATTCCAAGAAGCTTCCACCATTGAAGCAGTTTTCTGCTTCTCGTGACTGTTTAATAATGTTTCCCTGTCTCTTCCTTGATTCCATGCATTGTCATTAACTATATCACCCCTGCTACCAGCACCATCCCCTTTGTTGAAGAAACCTTTATTAGACATATTTCTGCTTAACTCTCGATTCATTGATGAATAATTCCTAGTTCCACTCCAAGAATCACTAGAAGCAGAACCACCTTTCTGAGGAGATATTGGCTCTCTCGCCCTCCTCCCGAAAGCACTCCCTCTGGGTGCCAAAAAAGTCTCTGGAAAAGAACAAAGTTTAATGCTAATAATTAAAATATGAAACTACAATAACCAGAATAATTCAATACCCTGTTTCTTCTCTTCTTCTTCGCCTTCATCTTCTTCAGACTCATAACTTGGATCCATATTTGGGTCTGCATGTATTTCTGGAATTTCTTCAAGCCTCCGCTGGCGCTCCTCAGGTGTCTTTAGAAGCTGCAATTTCTCTACACATTCTCTAAGCGTGAAACACAAGTTAAGGACACACTCATGTAGTCTTCTTGAATAACAAAACAACATCTAATAACTCTATTGATTCAATCATACACAAGAGAAGAGAGCTTGATCCTGTTTTTTCCCTCTATTCTAAGGAAAACACATTCAAGCAAATTAGAAAGCTCACATTCTAGCCTCCCTTGTGACTCAGTCCTGATATGACCCAACCTCACCTGATAGCTAGCAGAGCAGGCATTCAGATATTAATTTTTGAACATTTTTCAGGTGTTGATATGCTTGGATTCAAGTTATAAAAGGACACCACACTACAAATTTATTACAATCTTCATGCTTCATTATTTCTTCGAAAGAGATTACAAATAAATACTTGAGAAGATCAAAATAGTAAACTGCAACTGTTATCACACAATTAGAGAAAGATCAGCCACGTTTTGCAGAGCATAGTAAGAATATATCACAAAAAAATAGAAAGTAAAAAAAGCACCAAGAGAAGTATGGGAGATAAAAGACAAAAACTTCTTAGGAAGTAGAAGAGTAAAGGATATTCCTTTCTTTTCCCTTTTTCACTAGCCCGGTCACAAAGATGGCTGAGCCGCACTATCTCAGCCTCCAACCACTGCATAAGAATAGAAAATATTATATGCAAATACATAATTAACACATGCACATTATGAATATAAACCAGTAAATGGAAATAAAATATCCAGTTTCTCGGGATACACTTGAAATTAGTGATTATGGCTCAAGTGATTCACCAAAACCAAGAGCAGAGGGAATTATCACTAATATGGTCCCATGGGAAGAGAATGATCAGTCAAAACTAACAGATAACATAAAAGGCAACTGTTAAGATTGAATTGGTAAGGGAAAGGCTTACAGTGCCCGGACAGCCCCATTCTGATGAACCCTAGTACATCACACCAGTGATGATGCTAGAATTTGTTTCCAAGATGGGGCAAGACATATGAATTTCATACTAAGGAGGGGTGTTATGAATGTGAAAAATATGAAGAATAAAGAGGATTGGTCAAACAAATTCCTATATATATTTCTGAATTATTAAATTCAAAAGACACAAATTCATTATATATTTCTTCTAAATCTGTCACTCGTGTACAATTCCAGACTGATAGTTAACCATGCTATATTCCATAGAGCATTCCTTATGTCCACACAAATAATTCTTCTATCATATCTCACCTGTTAAAACAATCTAATATTATTCCATACCTGATGAAGGTGAAAAATGAACATCTTACCGAACATGGTTGTGGAACATATAAACTTAAGACATTCTTCTGCAAGAAAACTTACATCTTTGACTCTTACTGACTGGAGGGCCATGGCCTTTTCCTGAATGTCACCCTACAATAACCATTGATCAAGTTCAAAAGGAGATAACCTATATAATTGACAAATATTAGATGAAATGGAAGTAAGGAATTACCAAAGTCAGCCGGTTGATGAGCCCACATTTTATGCTCTGGCGTAAACGCTTGCATTCATCCTACAAAAATATAAGAAGCACAAGTCAATAAAGAAACAACATATACGAAAAACAATTAGTATTATAATTCAGTTGTTGCCTGTCAAAAAAAAATCCTTAGCATGTTATAATTCTTTCAATATATTGCATTCTTAATCTTTTACAGTATATATATGGTTCTGTGGCCTCAATTTGCCCTAGCTTCCCTGGGATCAAATGTTGCCCATGTATGGTTAGAAATGATGTATCTTCAGGATACATAAATCTTGCTTGTTTGGAAACTTCTTGTCTAATAAAATAACAAACACAATGCAGTATTAGACAAAGACATTGAAGTTTTTTTCGACCCTATCAATGTCATGCTCGAGCAATGATAGAATTCCTAACAGAAGTGTTAATTCTCCGAATCTGTATCTTCAACAATCACATTCATTCTCATATTCAAATTAGACGAGAGAGAAACGGCTGCAAAAGACGGTTATCATGAAGCCAAACAAAAATGGAAGAGAAACATGTATTAAGTTTTAATCACCTCAGTGAACTCTTGATTAGAGAGTATATCAATTGATACAACCTCTGTCTTGTCTAAATTTAATATTTCAAGCAGGTTATGGGTCATCCTTTTCCCAACTTTATATGGTTCAGCAGCTTTGCTTGTACCTGTACACATAATCATCAGAGAACTTTACAATCTCCCCTTTATGTCCAGAGTAGCAGTAATATGGGCAACAAGTTATCAAAATGTTTACCTACAACTTGGACTAGCCTATACATCTCTTGCTTTTTGGCACCCAGTATCCTTATTCGTACAAAGGCCCCAACAACTTTGTCATGAAAGTTGTCAGTATCTTCAATTAGCTCCTCCAGCAAACTGCGCTTCAGGTAAATTAGACTTATATTATGTATATTAATGGCTGCATAATCGTCCAGATTAGCTTGGAGTGCTCTCCTATTTTTCCTTCCTTTCCGTTTCTTTTCTTTTCCCACTTTCAAATGGGCATCAGTACTTCCGTCCACATCCAACTGACCTGTATCAACAACACTCCCCTGAAGATCATCTGCCGGCAAGTCCTCCTTCACATGGAAGTGGGATTCAAGAAGTTTTAACATCTCAAAATGCCCCACACGCTGTTTCCCAAACAGATTTACAAGCCTCTGATCACAAATTATTTGACTTTTCCGGCGAGGATCACGAAGTTTGTTGCTCTTTATATATTGTAACAGGAGTGCCTGTACGTCAAACTGAGATAAAACAGATCTGTCACCATTTCTCATATGCCTGACAAACTCCAAGAGATCATTTGATGCCCACTCAAAGCCATCATCTTTGGCCTTCGCAGACCTAACAGTTGTTGCTTTGCTAGGTGACTCTGTCACCTTCGCTCGAGATTTCAACCGTTTCTTTGGTTTCCTGTTCGTAGGTAAACTTGCTTCTGCATTCCCAGAACTGTCTGAATCTGATCCATCATCATCATCATTAGCATCATAAAGTTCATCAGCTGCTTCACGTTTACCAGCCTGCACATGTGATCCTTTCCAAGGATTTTTAGCCCTAGCAATCTCATCTGAAGTTAAATGTAGCCTGTCCTTTAAATCTGTCCAATAATCCTTGAAAAGATACTCCCAGCTGCTTTTATCATCAATATTGACTTGAGCCTGAAAAGACAGAACAACAAGAAAGGAGTAAATGAGCAAAAAAAATATTCGCTCGTAAAACGCAATAATAACAATATTGTTAATCAGATCTTCATCCAAGTATTGCTGAAGATTGTAGAATAACACTATTGTTAAACATAGTACAAAACTTAAGAAAACCATTTCTTGTCTTCTTTTACAGAAAAAAAAAACTTATAAACAAATATTAATAACATGTTCAAATAAACCACCAACTGATCCATTAATGAAACAAAATTGAAAGAACCTAGCTTCTCATATTTCAAACACTGCTAGAGCTTTAGAGTTAATTGAAATTAAGGACTTATAGTTAGTGGACAGGTCAAAATTTTCCTCTTTCTTAAATAAAATGTCAACATGAGAGACAGTGGCATGCATACCATTTTCTGGCTTTCCTGCTCCTTCTGTTCAATCATCATGACGGTTTTCATGCATGCCTCACAGAAACCTTTGTTACCTCTAGCACACAAGATAACTGCATCCTTTATGCACCCCTTGCACAAGGAGAAGGTACACGTAAAACACATATAATGAGCGTTCTTCTCGCAATTGCTACAAAGGTGACAACCTAAAGTTCAAGAAGAAATAATACTTAAATTAGATTCTTTAAATGGAAAATCAGTTTTTAAAATTTGCAATACATGGGTAAAGGGTAATGCCAAGACAAAATATAAATAGATTGAAACTTTCCAATAATTATTCAGACTCCATGTTAATTTACAATCACGCATAACATAAGCTAACCAAGTAATCAGACACCACATTGCATCTCTCCAATTTCATAGTTGGATGTTTTAATGGGAAGAAAAGAATTCTCTCAGGGTATCTTTGTGGACAAGGATTTCACCACGAATAAGGGAATGAGTTTGTGACAGGTTAGTGAATTCATGAGTGCATCATTAACGACATATGTTAATGTAGGACTGGCTCTTGGTACAACAGAGGGCCGGATGTTGTGACATTTATCCTCTTGTCTAAGGACATGTAGACTCGCCAAACCAAGTTAAATTCTACATCTCCTAGTGGGTACACTCAATAATTTCCAATTTGATCCGGGTATAGATCCCTTGTATACAATCACGAACCATAAGTGCAAAAGACAGAGCTAACAGAACCAATCCATAAGAAGATGCATTATACCAGCATCCCCATCATAGGATCAAGGGACCTGACCATTAGCAAATCAGAGTATGACACAAATAAATACCTTAGAAGACCTACCCCATCAATTTGATTCTTGGAAAACCTCAGTGTTTGGATTGGATAGGATGTTTATGGAATATTGATACATAGTGATTCCATGGATAATAAAAGAAGGATAGGAACTTCATTGATTACCGGGTTTTGAAGTCACGTATATGGAATTCAAACTTTCTAATTTGGAAGAGGACATTTTTTAGATTAAAAGAGGATAGGGAGTTTGTAAACTTCGTAACACTATGTCACTTATACCTTCATTGTCACTTAAGTATTTACACCAGATAACATACATAATTAAGCCAAATAATACCAAGAATCAAAATATAACTCAACACACGAATAAAACAAAAAGAAGAGAAAACAAAACAGAAAAAACTAACGTATCATGAAGTACCAAACATCTTAGGCATTAAGTCACTAAAAAAATCAAGTATACTAATAAAAAATCAGGATTGGCATCTTACCACAGATCCATTTACTCTTGGCTTGAAAGAAGGCCTCGTCATGATTCACACATGCTGGGTGATACGCCTTGGGGCACCCCCTGATATACCGGGAATAAACAATATCATTAATCAATTTAACGGACTACAGATAAAAATATTATGCTCGTCACGAATTCAGTTCAGAAAAATCATAAATAAACAGAGTTAGTAACTCGCCTTCGATCACAGATCACGAGTTCTCCTCCATCAAAGCAAATGAAACATACATCCTCCTCTCCCTTCTTCTTCAATGGAACTCTAGCTGCAGCCTTAGAAAATTTTCCCCTCTTTCTCTTCCCGTCACTTTTAGTTGCTTCTTCAATCTCAGGTTCCACAGCCTCTACAACTGCATATGCAGTATCAGCCACTTCTGTCTCCTCATCCTCCTCTTCCACATCTGCCATCTCCTCAGCTGTATCACCAGCATCATCACCAAATTCAGCCACTTCAGTATCAGCAGCAGCTCCAAACACCTCTCTATCCTCGAAATCGTTATCACCCACTTCAGCATCCTCTCCGACTTCAGTCACTTCTGTATCATCAACAGCTCCAAACACCTCTGTATCTTTGCCATAGCCCACTTCAGCCATCTCATCAGCATACACCTCAGTATATTCATCATCGCCATCACCCACTTCAGCATCCTCCCCGACTTCAGTCACTTCTGTATCATCAGCAGCTCCAAACACCTCTGTATCTTCGTCATCACCCACTTCAGCATCCTCCCTGACTTCAGTCACTTCTGTATCACCGGCAGCTCCAAACACCTCTGTATCTTTTCCATCATCATCACCCACTTCGGCATCCTCCCCGCCTTCAGCCACTTCTGTATCATCAGTAGCTTCAAACACCTCTGCATCATCAGCAGTTCCAAACACCTGGGCATTTTCATCAAGCACTTCTTCATCCTCCCCGACTTCAGCCACTTCTGTACCATCAGCAGCTTCAAACATCTCTCCATCTTCGTTATTGTCCTTACTCAGTTCAGCCACTTCTGTATCATCAGAAGCTTCAAACACGGCTCTATCTTGCCCATTGTCATCATGCACTTCAGCCACCTCTGTATCAACAGCTGCATCACCTAGATCAGCATCCTGCCCAACTTCAGCCAGTTCTGTATTATCAGGAGCTCCAAACACCTCATTTTCCTCAGCATTGCCATCACCCACTACTGCATCTCCAGCGGAATTACCCACTAAAGTATCAGCCACCTCGTCTGACACGGGTAAGCTTTGGCCATCCAGCTCCATATCCTCGGCGTCAGTCACCTCCTTATAGGCTCCTGCACTTGGGACTCCTGTATCCTCTCCATCATCCTCCACCTCTGCTTCCTTCTCACGGGCATCCCTATCCTCCTCCGGAGCTTCTATAGTCTCTCTCTCCTCCCCCACTGCCTTAGCCCACTCAGTTTCCTCCCGAGCACCCACTTCCCTATCCTCCACAGATTCTTCTTCTTCCGTCGTCTCCCTCTCCTCCACAATTTTCTCCCTTGGCGTCTCCTCCACATGCTCAGCCACCTCCGATTCCAAAACCGCCCCAGTTTCCAGCTTCTCCAGCCGGCCTTCCTCTCCAGAGATCACATTCACAACAATCTCCCCACCTGCAGCCATAGCCTCTTCAGCTTCGGGTGCAGCTGGTTCCGGCGAATCACCTCCACCGCCATCAACCTCCTCACTCTCCTGTACAGATAGAACAGTACCTTCGGCAAAGCCTTGGACAAATTGGGGATGGACCGAGTCCGGGACCGGCTCGGAGTGGCCGCATCGCGAGACGGCGGTTTCAGGCTCGTCTCGTCCCCGAGTTAGAATATCGGTGGTTTCCGTCATCGAGTAGCAGTCGAGTTCGGGTAGAGAAGGAGAAGGAGATCGAAGAGGGGAATCGTGGAGCGCATTGGAAGCAGGAGCTTCGTCTTCTTCGTTTCCCATGGGAATCGGAAAACCCTAAAGAGTCCGAAACCCTAGGGTTTGAGAATCAAATTTTATAATCCTCGATGAAATTGTATCGAGCTCGCGGATACAAGAGAACCGAACACTGTTGAGCCAACTGAGAAAAGGATCTGGTGGGGATGGAATTGGAAATGAAGCAAAATGGCCGTATCGGCACAATATTGTGACTTCTTCTTCCTC
>JAYMTO010000770.1:0-10745 GCA_036898065.1 California macrophylla | reverse complement strand
ATTGTTATTATATCCTACCTTGTGTTAACTCATTAACATGTGATAATTAACCCATGAAGAAATTGAATTTTTTTTATGAAGATTTGGGTTCTTCAGGACAAGGACACATTCAAAGAAAACGTCCTCAAACATTGATTTTGATGAATAAACCAAACACATAAATAACACTACTTGTTCATCAGGATAAGAAGTAACCTGCAACTGCTGCTAAACATGGTGGCATCGGCAAAAGCATCAACATGAAGGGTGATTCCGATTAATCCACATTGACCTGAGAGTGTCATAATGTGTAATGGAGCAGACAAAAGAGTAGCGAAACAAAACTCGAAGAAAGATCAGAAATCGTCTCAGTATAAACAAGGCAAATCAATTACGGGTTCTATGGAGATAATCTAAATGTAACGGGACAGACACAGATTCATGTTCAAATTGTAGTTATCGATAATCACATGAAAAATCAAATCACACAAACTGTACTGAACTGGCCTCGGCACAAGTAAAATCCAAGACTCCTCAATCATGCCAAGGTAGAAAATATGTAGGTCTGTGACACTGATAAAACTCACATTGATGTAAGCCAACATGAGAATCACCGGGAGTAGCCAGCAGGTGGGTAACCGGGAGGCGGATAAGCAGGTGCGGGGTAACCTTGGGCTTGGGCAGGAGGTGCAGGTGGATAACCGTAAGGCTGTGGCTGTCCATATGCAGGTGGTGGTGGGTATCCGTATCCGACTGTGGGTGGAATTGGCTGATCAATGCGAGACATCTGCTGAGGAGGAGGCACTGACATCGGCTGTGGCCCAAACTTTCCGTCTCGTTTGTCCATTTCTACTTTGTGTTGTGTCTGTAAAGAACAGGAGAGTTCAGTTACCAATATATTTCATTTTTGTAACATGTTGTAACTTGTAACTAACTACCCTTTGTAATGTACTATGTAGTTTTATGGACATACCTGCATACATGCACAGACCCTATGAAAATGAAATAAATCTCGAAATCAGTATAATGTTTTTAATTAACTTTAAATTGAAAAGAACAAAATTGCGGAAGAAAAGGAAAAGAGAAGGCTTACGTGCAATACACCATGTCAGACAAACAAGACAACAATTGAGAAGCCTCGGAAATCTCATCACTCCCAACAATCATTGCAACTATGGAAAATATGCAGGCTACTTGTTGGAGACAGAACATGAAACCCTGGATTGTCAAGAGGCAACATGTTTCAACAAGTGTAGAGGAGTGTGTTTGTTAAATGTGCAAGGTTTACGTGTGCCATAAAAGAGAGAGAGAGTACAATTATGCAATTATCGCATTTTGTTGTTTGAATGTTGAATTCATCTTGCAACATAAAGCGGGTTGAGGCCACTGAATTACCAAAGCAAAGAAAAACCTGGACAAATATTCAACAATGTCAGAGGTAGAAGTAAAAAAAATTCAAATAAAACAAAACGTCTAAGAATCCCAACATCACGCAGTTAAAGAGACTCTTAAGAGGTGTGAATCACATTCTGCCTAAGTCAAAAGAGGCATGTGGTTAGAAAATCCTAAGGAGACAACTCCGCCATTGCCACTAACAAGCCCAAAGATACTTCAACCCTTCTAAAAACATCTTGCATAGCCTCTGGTGTGAAGTAATGGATTGTTGCAGCACAGTCACCAGTCTAGACCAAACTGCCAGGCCATAGTGCCAAGCATGAGTTCATTCTCGGGCAGGGACCTCAATATGCAATAAAATGGATATGTACATATAGGTATCCACAATAAATGGGATGAGTTTAAATCTGCAGTGAACATGGTGAAGAAGTGGTTCTATGTACAATTGATCTGGAAGCTCTGTTAGTCCAGTGAAGCAGGCTGCTAAAATGTCTTCAGACGACAGTAAAGGAAGTAACAACATATTGACCACTATCTTGACTTTCTAGAAGTTGACAAGACATGTATCTACTATCTTTCCTCAATTAGTAGGTTTAGGGATAGGGATATAGGAACGGATGAAAAACAGATGTCAGACACAAGAAGTGTAAGACACCTACCATACTGAACAAATATGAATTGAGTCAACACTGAACAGGTTACACCCAAACCTTGTCATCAGTTTAATAAAGCTGTAACTGAAGTCGCATGCCACTACAAGGTCAAGGACGAGAGCAATCCAATTCTAATACTGCGAAAAGAAACAACTTAAATCATAGCCTACTAACTCTACTCTAGTCTCTAGCTACATAGAATAAAGGTCCAGTCTCATTGACTGATCATTTATACGTTCTGGAACCATCTCTCTGACTATAAGAAATGTACGTTAGTAGGAAATTTCTGGTCACACAATCTGAGATGGTCTTATTCAAGCTAAGTGGAGTATTTCTGGAAATGAAAACTTAGTTTCAGAGAAGGGAATGGTTAAAGCGGGATTTTAATATTCATTTCAATCTACTACATCCTTGTGCCTTATGCTCAAAAACTGGATTCAATGTCTTCCAGAGATGGGGCAAATCAAAGTTGGAAATCCTATTTTCACCATAACAATTGGCTCATAGTCATGGCCAGTAACAGCAAACTAGCAAGTAAAACATGAACCAATACATGTAAAACCAAATTAAGTTTATTACCTCGGTGGCAAGGCAAAATTCAGGGCATTTACTTTCTCCACACCTACCACTGCAGGGCATATAACCAGCACAGCACACATACCTATGACAAGCAGGAGAATACTAAGAAGCAAGATCACATCGATGTATATCAAACGTTAAGGGGAACTAAGAGCATAAATTACCTTGTCATGTCATTGTAAAGGGCTCTTTTGCGGAGCAAGTATGAAGCACATGGTCCACTGCAATGAAACAAAATACATTAACTAGACTCATTTAAAAGGGTAAAAAGTATCCTTCCTTACTAAAGAGAGGTTAAGAAGACAGATAACAACAAAAGGGTAAAAGATAATCAATCATCCAGTCACTGTTGCATGATAACAATATAAACAAATAACCACAACTATTATTCTCATAACAGTTCTCAATATCCAAATGAGATTGACAGCAACGATCCTAGTTTATAATTATCATCTAGGCCTGCACTCTGAAGAGATAAGATCCATTAAGTGACTCACCCCCTCCAGAAAGGCGCTCCATCTATAAGAATACAATCACAAACGTCTAGTTTTTATAGTTCTAACTATAAAAACAGCAGAATTGATGATAGCGAACCAAAGAACTTCAACTCAACAATATAAACAAATGAAGTCCAATGTATTGAATATATACAATAAGCATTCGAAAGGAAAATAACTAGTAAGTACTTGGTAGCAACCGTCAACCAAGTATGAAATAATCACATAAAATTGGCTGATCACAAAGACATATATCAAACAATCAAGCTAAATGTATCTTTTAAGTTGACATTTGAAAATAAAAACATCAACAGTCCACGGGACTAAGTCAAATTAAGGCTAACATAGATTGAATAAAGTCTTTAATGGATTAAAATAAATAAAAGAGCCTCAAACATCATAGATCAGATAAAAAAACTACAATAGAAATAAGTACAGAAGCAAAATTCCCCTAGTAATCTAGTACATTACTACATTGCTAATTCATTCGATCAATTCTAAAAACACCATATCACCCAATTCTCAACAGGAACATGAAAATTCTCATAGTCAATCCAAGTCTAGACTCAGTTCTAATCCATCCATCTAAGATCTAGCAAATCAAACCAACAAACACAGCCAAACAACGAACTCGAATTAGATCCGAACACGAGAGCAAATACTGAAAACAAACCACAGGTCTCAACAGATCGGAATCACTCACCACCAGAACGCGAAGCAGCAATCTGCAACCACACGATTACCACACAAAAACAGCAAATCAGAGACGATACACATACATAAACATACATATACATATAGAGCTTGACGGAGAGAGAAGCTTACAGGGAGTGTCGGCCTGAATGGTGCTGGTGAGATCGGTGTGCCAGAAATTGCGATAGTTCTGGCGGAGCTGCATCTTGTCGAGGTTCGCCTGCGACGACATGGCCGTGCGATTGAGTTGACTCGGTTCACGGAGCTGGAACTGTGGCTTCGGAGACGACGACTCTGAGAGAGAAACGAGATTGGCGAATTTCTGGAACCTTCACTTCGACGTCAAAAATTGGGGCTTCGAGACCACAGATTAAGACTATTTTGAAACTTCGAAGAAGAGGATACATGAAAAGCAGAACCAAGCGCGTGAGGGACCGATATTTACGCGAGGCTAAAATTGGAAATAACGCGTCCTAGGCTACGTGGTTAGGACTTAGGAGTAGGACAATCGTATTAGGGAAATATTTAATCTTATACTATTTTAATTACAAGAGTAAATTTACCTTATTTTGGATCATAGTTGGTAATATTTAAGGAAATAGGAAACGTAATGTAAGAAAACCAAAATATCATATGGACTTCCTAAGTTTTTCCTCCACTTTCCCAAGGTCTAAAATGAAAACCTTACCATAGGAAATCCATAATGGGGAAATCATAGATTAGATATTAGTTAGACTTTCCTATTTTCTATTTCATGTAACCATAATAGTATAAATATAGGGTCTTGTACATAAATTCATATAATTCAATACAAAGTATAATTCCAAGATTGTCACCTTGTTGTCAGTCTCATATTTATTATTGGTTTATTATCAGGCAACTTTCCCCCTCTGTAATCCTTTTCTTGAAACCGATTTGGTAGTATAGCACAGCTCTAAACAGACACTTTTAATAGTACATTTCTAAGGCAACTACCCTTTTCTGAATCAAACCTTTCAACTGAGGGAATGATGAAAGGCACTACCTCATGCACAAGGTTCCTTCACAATGAACTCCCTACAATATCCTAAATTCCAAAAATGACCAATGAAATTTAAAAGGTTGTAGAGTAAAGGCTTATATGCTAAAGACTAAATTTTATAGGCGAAAACTAAAAGTATAGAACGGATCCAAAAAGGATGAGGTACGAAAATAGTAATTTTATTTAATACCTGGAAGAACTGTCATAACATGAAAAATATTTGAATCCAAATTAGCAAATTAACACATTAGAACATATAAGTGGCCACCATTGGAGAACAGAATCATGCATGCAATTCAGCTAAAAGCAAAGATACATACAAAAGGTGAAAGCATTCATCTATATCACCTTTCAATGGCCAAGTAGCGTATGTCTTTCACGACTTCTTCAGAAATCTGAAATCGAAACAACAGGGAAGAAAAAGAAATGCCTTTAGATAATAACAACACTAGGAAAACATAAAACATTTAAATAATTTAGCACCATACCAGATGACAATAATTAAGATACTTGAGCTTACTGCTATTACTCTATAACCAATTACAGAAATTCCCTTATTTTTCGCCTCCTCTAATATGTCAGGAGCAGCTGTTCTTTTCTATGGAAATACATTTAGTTCTGCTTGTAATGACCCCATTTTAATTTTTTAGGAGGCCTGATCATTTTCAATTATATACAGCCCTAGTTCTATGTTTGAAAGGAAGACTATAACTGGACCATTTCTTTAAATGGGAAAACCAACAAGCTTTAAATTCCTTTGTCTATTCATATTATACTGTTTTGCAAATAATCCTTAGAACTGCCAAAATCAAGTCTGATATTCAAGTTCTGCGATGGACTTAGCAACAACAGTTTGCTTTTCAAAAACCTCAAGTTTAGTATAATATATATCGCCATCTCCTAATTTGTTATTGATAAACTTACTCAAACCTAAAAGCTTAAGATATTAGGTGGAGGGTCCATCTAACATAGCAAATAGTCATTAAATTTAAATCTGTATTCTTTCAATGTGGGACACTTCAACATTCCTCACCTGCAGGTTGGACAACAAAAAGGATCTCACATGTGGACTAAGAATATATGTACGGGGAGGAAGCATAAACGGGCTATAAGCCTAATACCAAACCAAAGTCTGACATCATGTTAAACTTACACCAACCCAAAAGCTTAAGCTATTGGGTAGACGACCCAACCAGTATATCTAAGTGGTCCCTAAATCCACACTCTATGAATGTGGGACACTTCAACAATTACTTTTTGGTTTAAAATGCTTCACATGCAAATATTGCAAGACATTTGTCATTTGCCTTGACTCAAAATATAGATAAATTAAATAACTTATTCTTCTTGACTACATCCAATGCTAACATGTCAGTGATAACATCTATACCAATTTAGATTGGTTGGTAATATTTTTGGTTTGCTCTAAGTCAGGCATTCTTAGAAACATTGGCCACATATCCCGTAGGTAATAAAGAAAATTTATAGGATGCAAAAACCATTCATCAAATATTATATGATTATACTATATTTAAAGGGTAGCACAAGTGCAATGTATAAACAGAATGATGTGAGAATGTTTACTGACAAACTAAACCTCGCTTAATTTGAGCTATAGTGAATTTTGCACACAGTACGAGTACATTAAAGGTTTTTTATTGTAACATAAGGTGAATTAAAAAAGACAAATAATTGAGTAAGAGACATTCAAATGACCATCGTGAACTTGCAGAGCAAGTAAACTATTACTGCAGCTAGAAGGTGACACTTACATGCAATCCATCTGTTCTGATATATGTTATTAACCCTGCTGCCTTACCATCTGAAAGTTGCACTCCCTCGTAGAGTTTCTGAGCAAGCTAAAATAATAGGACAAAATAATTTAATAGAATTTTAAAAAAAGAGAAATAAATAATAAGATATAAAGTAAAAAGACACAATGCTAAACAATAAGGTCAGGCAACTAGTTGAGCCAGAAGCGTAATTTGAATATAGCAGTCAACTTTGCCAGATAATAAACAATTACGGAACTTCCAGGTTCTTTTGTTTTGACTTTTGTTTGAAGTTATTACCTTAGCTCATTATCAAACCAACACCACATCAAAATGTAACAATTATCCAAGTTTGCAAAAGAAGCATCAATCTTCCATCTCGACAGTTACATACAATCCTATAACAGATAAAAGGATGATTTCCAACATGTGTATATGTGGGTGAAAAAAAGTCCTAGCTGAGATCTAATTTGACTGCTGAATGGGCTCATTAATATTATGAAATATTCCTGAGACTAAACTCTGACAAATATAGAAATTCTATAATTGTTTATCATTTATCCTGCATGGAAGTGTGATCATCCAACATTACAATAAGTGGGGAAAAAACAGTGTGAACATGAGGCAGAAATATCATAAACTTGAACATTTCAGCTGTGCTTTGAACTTGAAGAGATTAATATGTCCCTAATGGAGTTATTCTTCATTGATGAAAAGTGATGCTAGAAATACACGTTGGTCTAAACTAGGAATAGGAAGCAGGAAACAGAAATAAACTAATAATGGGAAATATAAAGAAAATTAGATAGTCCTATATGATAGACTAAAAATAGGACTATATACAGCTTCTACCAAGTAGGATTAGGAAGTTCGGTTAATACTGGATCAATGCAAATTATTTAAAAATGATATTAGCTGAAAATAGTCACCACAAACCAGATCCAAGATTAATGAGAAGTTTCCACACAAAAAAATCACTGTGGCCTTCTATAGAACATGAAGGCAACCAAAATCTAAGCACAAAACAAATGAAAGTTGAATTAAATTATTAAGAATTGGAAATAAAAACAAATTAGTTCCAACCTTCATTGTGTATGTAGCACTAAAATGTAATTTGTTGGCAGCTTCCTGCTGAAGTGTTGAGGTAATAAGCGGTGCAGGAGGCTGTCTTCGCATTTGGCTTCTTTTTGAGTTTACGACTTGAAAATTCGTTGAGTTGATATTCTGTTCAACATTCACTGCATCTGCCCTGGAGCAAATTGAGAACTGAGTTAACTTTTCGGAACCAAAATGGGTCAACCGTGATGGAATTGAGGAACTCAGTCCCTTGTGTTTGAACTCAACATCAACTGTCCAATACTCCTGAGGTTTAAACACATCAATTTCCATTTCTCTGTCACATATAAGAGACAAGGCAGCAGACTGGACTCGACCAGCTGACCGGCAACCAGGTAATTTTTTCCACAATAATGGTGAAATGTTGAATCCAATTAGATAATCTAGCGCGCGCCGGGCGAGATAAGCATGAACCAAATTTTCATCAATTTCTCTTGGAGCCTGAAGAGCTTTTTTAATAGATGCCTCTGTTATTTCATGAAAAACAACCCTGGCAACAGTAACACCTTCGTGTAATGCATCTCGTAGTTGCAGCATCTCAAAGATGTGCCAAGCAATAGCCTCTCCTTCACGATCAGGATCTGATGCAAGAATAAGATTTTCTGCTCTGAGGAACAAAAAAAAAGAAGAAAATCAGAATTGCTCACAAGCAGAACTAAATGGGAAAATAATCTTAAAATGAGAAGTGACACTCAGACCATTAGATACAAGCGCAGATCAAACTGAATTATGAGAATGATTGACAAAAACACTCTCGCATCATATTTGTCAACAAATATAAGGAAAGCAGACATGATCCCAGAACTTATTAGCTGTTTTGCAATATATTATACATCATAAAAAAGAAAACCTGCTAAGTGCAGCCTCGATGCTCTTTAGATGAGTCCAGGCACCAGTTGGAACTTCCCACACCATACTAAAATTATCATTGGTCCTCACAGATCCTGTCCTTGAAGCCAAATCCCTTACATGACCATGGCTGGCTAAGACTTCAAATCCATCGCCAAGGTAACCTTGAATAACCTTTGCCTTCGTAAGAGACTCCACCACCACAACAGATTTCCCACTGGGAGGATAAAGCGGCTTCAGTGCCTTTTGTGTCCAAGGTTTAGTTTTGCGTATCTCTCCAGGCTTCTGTTCATCTAGTGGTTTATCACCTTCCTTGACAGATTTGACTTTCTTATACTTGTTTGCTCCTGTAGTTCTTGAAGATTTTATTTTTTTCTTCTCTTTAGGCTTCTGTTTCTGTATTGATCCGTTATTTTCTTCAACAGAGTTTACTTTCTCACTAGATTTCTTATTTTTCTTATTGGACTGGGATTTTAAGGTAGCAGAACCATTTGGCGTGTCCTCGGATGCCTTCTTCATTGAAAAATCAATAAAAGAAGAAAAAAGACAGCAATTCAGAGTTAGCTAATATTATAGTACTGCAATCAGGTTACACGCTAAATTTTAGTATCCCTACAAAAAATAATTCAATTGGTAAGTGCCAAATGCGAACCTTTGAAGTCTCCTTGGTCTTGCCAGTTTTAGTTGTCTTTGACTTCTTTGCTTGTGAAGTTACTTTAGAACCTGCAACAATTTTCTTGCTTGTCTGTTTAGCTTTAGATTCTTCACCTTTTACTTTAGAACCTGCAGCAACTTTCTTGCTTGTCCGTTTAGCTTTAGCTTCTTCACCTTTTACTTTAGAACCTGCAGCAACTTTCTTGCTTGTCTGTTTAGCTTTAGACTCTTCACTTTTGCTGCTAACTGCCTTCTTCTTCCTACCCTGAACCACTTGGTCACTAGAAGTGACCATATCCTGGCCTTTAGTAGCAAACGTCCTAGCATTAATAGCAATATGTCTATTTTGGTCAGCCAAAGCCTTGGCCTGGCTCCAAAGTTTATCATTGAAGCTACCCTTGCCAGTACTTGTTCCCACCTCGAAACCCACATTGTCATTTTCACTCACCAGTCCAGAGGGTTTCGAAAAGAACCTCCTCGAAAAAGGTCCATAATTGGGTGAAGAGAAACATCTTATGGAATTAATCGGAGACCCATAATTGTAAACATACATATGTACTGAAGAATAACTAAAAACGCCACTACCAAGCCTAATACCAGAACCAAACCTAGAGTTCCCCTCACCATACCGTCCAACCTTGAATTGGCTGGCCCCGATTGTGCAACTAGGTTTTCTCAATTTCATGTGGTGTGAGCATTTCCTGAGCTGATCACCGTAGCCAAACGGCGAACAGGCCAAGTACGAACCTGTGCAGCTCTGCAGCATCCTGTTCTGCAACTGCGCCAGTAGAAAAGCAATAAGACAGGATACAAACATGCAAATCAAAGCTAATTTGCTCAAATTGGTATGAAATTTGAGGGAGAAACAACAACCTTGGCCATGGATGAAGAAGATGGTTGTGAGTGGAGAAATGGCCGATAACAGGTTCTGCTGTAATTGAATCACCAATGTTTCAGGGTTCAGATTCGCTTAGCATTTTATCGTTTTCGCACAGAGGTTGAACAGAGAACCAGACAAGGATAGGGTTTTAGGAGGAAGAAAGGTCAGGGTTTTGGGTCTATCCAATCAAATAATGGATTTTAAACTCGTTTTATTTCGGTCCGTACCCGGATATACACAGGCCGGATCTTTTAGGCATCAACCAGTCCTCGTTAGTTCATAAATGGGTTTTAACTGCAAAAACTGGCCATATACAGCGGTTTGCATTTTTTCTACGGAAGAATAGTAAAAACGTGTGTAAACTTTCACGTGGTCCATCGTCTTTAAAGTGATAGAGATCACGTCCGTCAGTTTTTTTAACTTCCACTGCATGAAAAAAGATGAATGAAAAGATTACAATATTTTTTTTAAATATTAGACAATATTTTTAAAGAATAAAATATAAAATCATTTTATCTGTTATGAAAAGTATAGAGCGATGAAAGTAAAGAGAAGAAAACTTGAGAGAAAGACAAGTATAGTATTATTGATTCTCAGAATTAATATTACAAGTCTTCTATAAGAGCCTCTATTTATAGGCTTGGAGGGAATAGGAAT
>JAYMTO010000769.1:0-10748 GCA_036898065.1 California macrophylla | reverse complement strand
AAGCCAACTACGAATATGAGAGTAGTAAATACCTTAGAGTTGCAAAGAAAATTATTCAGAGCACCAACAACAGAAAATAAAATCTGTGGAAGTGCCACTAGAGATGCCACTGCTTGTGACTGCGCAACAACATCTTTGTCTTTCTCTAATTGATTGATCTGATGAAGCATCCCAATTTCAAATGATTAGGAATCAAATATTCAATGCATACAGAGAAGCCATGCAATAATATAATGAGCATAATGTCAAAACAGGTCAGTGGCTTAAACATCAACATGATTGGACCCAGATTAAAATATCTATAGAAAATACAATGTAATTGCTTGGTGAAATATGATATAGTTCCATAGCATCTATCTAAGCTGTGATTTCAAGAGCAACAGAAAGGGAAAATTAGATACCCCCATCAGGTCAGAAACAAAAGGGGGAAAGGCAAAAGAAAAGAACGATTTCCTTGTAAGTATACACCAACAAGGTAGGTCTCCACAAGTACGTCCAAACTCACCTCTGGTTTTGGATAATTCGGAATTGATTTTCATATATTTTTCCTTTTATCTCAATTAATTAGTATCACGGATGTATACTGCCACAAGTTTTGTATCATTCAGAAGTTCCTTTAAATTTCATCTAAAATAACTTGCATTCTATATAGATGCTATAAATGAAATGCAGAGTGGAAAGGCATGTACCCCTCTCAGATATAATTTCGATGAGGATGGGACAAGAACTTATAACACTTTATCTTTCAGGTAAGATTGCTAGTCCTCAAAGAACATAGGCTACAAAAATATGTCATTTAATATTAATCCCCATCTTGTTATTCTAGCGGGCAGATTCCATTTTCATGTCATGATAGCAATGTCACTTCCGCCTTAAAGCTGGAACCATAAGATAACATAATCCTATATACCCTCTCCAAATGACACGAGGCAACCAAAAGATAACATAATCCTATATCCCCCCTCCAAATGACACAAGAGGCAAAATCACAACCAAAGTCTTAATTCAACAGTCAGGAACCCCACATGACAGAAGAAGCAGAATCACAACCGAAGTCTTAATTCAAAATTTTGGAATCCCATCACGATAAAAAGAGACACCTAACAGTTGATATTAATGTAAAGGCTAGCAGCTTGTCGACTTATAAAATTGATGCCAAAATGCTAAGATCCAGTGGACATTAACAAAGCCTAGTCCTTCAGTAATGGAACTTAAAGTACTTGTGATGAAGGATGAATCCATCCACAACTCTCCTAGTGTCCAGAAAAAGAACCTGGCTATAAAGCAACGACATAAACTGAATCAAGACCTACCATAACTTAATATAAGATTAATCATGCAATCTTGCCGCCAGAAAAGGTGAATAATTTAATTGCACAAATGAGCAATATAAAAATGAGCGCTGTCGTTTCTTACCCACATCTGCACAGGTTGATTGAAATGAATTTCAGCTAGGTATTCCATTTCTGGGTCTGCCCTAATCCATAACAAAGGGGATTCCGCACTGTTGTAAAAATTACATACAAATAGTTAAGTAGACCACAATCATCAACAGATAAATCATGTCCTCCAACAAGAAAGGTCATGAAACCCAATAAAATAACAATGTACCTCGAAGCAGGTGTAGCATCACCATTATCATCAGAACCATCAGGTTTCAAACCCTTTTTGGGCTTCTGGAAACGCCTAGTCGCGAGTTTTGAATGGCACTGTATTTCCACTAGTTGCCAACTATCTCCAGCCATTGGCAAGATTGGGTAGTCCGATGTGTTATCAAGTTCGTGAACCCTGATACTCATCATTCCAGGCCATCCAATATCTCCATCTCGATTCTCAGAATTTGGGTTTGCATTAAGAAATGACATATTTGAATCAGGTATAGCAGTGCATCCACGTAAAACAGCCAGTTCAACCATGTTCTTACGTTTGTTGTAGGACAATCCCATCCTGGTAAATTAAGGTCCACAGGGAGGATATCATTTTAACTATTGAAGGTGTAAAAGAATCCAAAAATGTGCATAAAAGAAATATCTAACCCATGTTAATCATATTGCATACCTTAATACTGGGCACCCACACGATCCAACCCACCTAGGAAAAAATTCTTTCAGAAATGGACGCTCAAGATTTCCAATCTTATTTGCAAAATGCCGGAACTGCATTGCACAATGTATATAAGTAATGAAATATTTATAACCAACTTTTTCAGGAGTATACACCAAGAAACATCAAGAAAATAAAAGTGCATGACATGTGAGCAGCACAAAATATTCAGAGCATAATAAGAAATAAAATTTATTTACAAGCCAATATTGGAAATAATCAACTGGCAATGGGCACACCAATGACTAATAGATGATGGTATTTGGTGTCAGATAGAACAAAATGTAACTACCTCTTTCGTGCTAAGAGATCTCAATGATTTGGTTGTATCATGAGCCCGAGAAACAATTGTCTGCAAAATCTGTATTTCACAAAGATGAAATATTAACAAACTCAATCAACACCAAGATTTGGTTTCTACATTAGCTAGTGATATGACAATTATACTGCGCAACCTCATTATTTTTACTAACATAGTAGATTGTAGATAGTTTCTTAATTCAATTGTATTTTTAAGTTCATAAGTTCAGTATCCAAACAATATCCATAAATATTGTAACTTATGCTAGTTACTTCTAAAGATGCAATGAGGAATGAGTATACATTGACAACATAGAGATAAAAGAAAAAGAAAAAATTGTAGAGCAGTTCAACTCTATGGAAACTTATGCTTTATCAATGAATTTAAAATGGAAATAAAAGATCTATTCTTTTTGCTTTATATTTGTATTTGTAAGTGTTAAACTTACTCCAACCTAAAAGCTTAAGTAAATCATATATCTGTGTTGTCATTTAAGTCTTGGTTTGATTGGGTTGTAAACTAGGGACAGGAAAAGAGTGGAAGAACTGCCACATTTTTAGTTCTTACAGCCAGCGGAAAAGGGGAGTTAAGACAAAAGGGACGCTCTTTTTCTTGGGCTCTAGTAGAAACTAGAAACTAAATCCACCCTATTCGGAAAGAAGGTGGGTAGAAAGTTTGTGGGTGTGACAAAATACCAAATAAGCCCTCATCCATTCTCCTAGGCCCTACCAAACAAAAAATATGAAACAATATCAAGATAAAATCATTTCTACCTCTTCATCCAAGCATGGTTCATATGAACATGACATTAAAACTAAAGTATTTTCATCAATCTCATCGACTGTATCTTTGAACTAATTTTGTATGAGTATGGATGAGATCCCCATTATTATGAAAGATTGAAAGCCAATATTGTTTATTGACAACTAACTCCCAAGGCATCTGCATTAGGCAAGTTGACTGTCCACTTTCACGGGAACAACTGCCTAAAAATAAACTTACCAAATAACAATACTTCAAAATCACGAGAACTCTAAGGTCTTGACGAAGATGATGAAATGGTTAAACAAAAACATATTTAAAAAAATAAGAAGAAACCAATATAGACTATAGAGAAGAAGCTTATCCTAATTATATAAGAAATCAAAATGTTCAAAGATTAAGGTGCTAGAACCCATACTTTACGGAAGTACTCAGGGCCCATCTGTTTCTCCAACATTTGAAGAATTGCCACCTTGTATGAAAATTGTGTGTTAAAAAGAACTTAAGGGAACAGAAAACAAAAGAAACAAACATATTGAAAGTGGAAGAGAGAGATAGAGACAGCTCCAGATGAACTTACAGATTTCCACAAACGTACTTTACCATACAAACCAATGCACTGTGTTCCATACAGATCCTTACAAGAAGCAGTGGAGCTTAAAACAGTTACCCCAGTGTCATCTGCTTTGCAGACAGCACAGTTCGCCTGCGTTTCAAAACAAATTTTAATCATGAGAGCGACCCAGGAGACATTTGTAAAAAAGACTTCAAATAGTCAACCTGCCGGTGTATGTGTCACACAAACACCACAGACAAACTGAATCAAGGTACAATAACCATAAAAAATATCCAACATTTAGTATTTTTTCATCAGCAATAAAGCGATAAATACTAATCTAATCTGGCCTAAGTTAACCAGAAGGTTAACCACTAGCCTACCCTCTACCTACACGCTACACCTTCTCCAACCTCCAGGTCGAGGCGTTGTCATCACCTACTGGGTTTCAGTTTATCTCTTCAAAGTTGGGTTTGAATTTGATTCTGTTTGGTTTGAACTTTAAAGGAACATTTCAAAGTTGTTTTCCCTTCTCTTCCTCCTTGTGCGCTAGAAACAAACAGAGGATTTGGAGACAACAGATAGTTCATTGATTTAGACCACCCACTCATACCCCAACTGCAGTTTTTGGGAGAATATATGTTAAGGCATACACTGTAATGAAGATACAAGGCTAGTGCTCAAACGGGATAAACAAAACACTTCACATATTTGCACACCCTACTATTGGCAAGGCCCCCATTCAGCTCCTAATCAGGTTGAACCCACGTAATTTATTAAGGTCATTTTAGCCATTTCAGAATAATTAAATTACAATATATCCCTGAATAAAGATTCCCCAAGTTCTATGAGACTGAATCTTGAAACTGTTGTGAAACAATAGAGTGGACAGTGTTACAATTATTCTTGAAAGAAAATAAATGGTAAATTAATAACAAAAAATTGGTAAAAGATAGAAAAACCCCAATAGTAAACAGTAACATTATAAAGTTTCCAACTACTCACCCTCTTACCCAAAAAGAACACTGCACAAAATTATCAAGGCCTTGGCCAGAGCATGTACTTGACTGTTTACATGATTTGTATAAACAACTATTTCATGTTTCATATTCATATAAGAAACAACCAACACATTAGACAATAGTCATTAGGTATGTTGTATATGCATGTTTCGATAGAAAAACAAACCTTATATCTTCGATAGCGCGCCTCATTGTTCCCTAAGAATTGCTTGATAAATGTATCTGTCAAAAATCCAGCAAGCCCATCCAGTAGCCACTCTGACAATAGGCAATAACCAACCATGTGAGAAACATTGACTTTCTTTGACAGTTGTGTCATTCATACATAGAGAGATTCTCTTTCATGCCTGATTGAAGTAAATCTTATTAATCCCAATCAAGTAGTACAAAAAATGCTCCACCAACTAACCATCTTCTGCTGCTTCAGGAGTGATGTATACACCAAACCACTGTCTTGCCAAGGCATAAGCAAGTTTGATCCATGTATCAATGGTCTGATAAAACAAATGTTGAACGTTAGAATGATGCAAGAAGCATGAGAGAAGGTGATAGTCTAAAACACAACAGCAACCAGCATAGACAAAAAAAAATCATAACATGAACTGCATTGAAGTACAAACATGTAATTAATATCAAATCATTTATATGCCTGTAGAGGCACAAGCTTTACCACAAAACGCAACCACTACAGCCACAAAATATATAACTGTTGAAATTATCCCACATCGAAGAATGTGGATCAAATGACCTCTTGATATTGTGCCCTCCACCTAAGAGTTTAATCTTTGGGTTTTGAGTGTATTGGGTCTATTGCCAAGCCCCGAATAAACTTTGATATGGAACGTGCAGCACCCGGTAATTGCTTCACGAATTAACCGAGTAAGCCTAATATTTTCCTTCATGAGAAACACTCCGGACAGCATTTTTGTTGTCTTTGAGCTTGCTGGAATTTCCTACCAGCAGCACTTGGGAGTATATTGGACTACTTAGTGATGGATTTAGTAGTGGGGCATATGAGAGATTGAAGGATAAGGAGATTAGGAAGTAACAAAACTTTCGGCTAATCTAGTGTTTCATTAAGTAGAAGGATGATGGATGCTTGTTTACATTGAGTGCAGCACATATTTTTATGGCTGCTCATCTCCTTAGGCATAAGCAAGACTGTCCCTATTAGCAGAAACATCATGGCCTTCCTGTAACTAAATACTTTGATAGTACTAGGTCACAGGGTCTGGGAAATATTTCCACTTGCCCTGCTAGTTTTCTTAACTGTTAGGTCCCAAAGGGCCAAAGCAAGGCCATAATGAATGCAACAATTACATTATCAGATCAGTAAACAAAATTATGCAACCATTAGTTTTTTGTTTGTTTCTTCGAACTTTTTGGTTGGGTGTAACCGGCCACTGTCAACTGAATTACGACTATTGCAGCACGCACACACAAAATACATGCATTAGGTCCCTCGTGTATAAGTTGGTAAGTTAAATGTGCCCAACAACAGTAACAAGCTTGTGAATTTAATTAAGTTAGGAATGAACAAACCTGATCAATAGTCTTCTCATCAAACAGAACTTGAGAACTGAAGATGCTCATAGAGGCTCCCAAACTTAACGAAGATATTGCCATCTCAGGAGCCACAAAAACTTGCTTGTAGGACCCAAATGGAAAGTTTACAGAAAGGTAATTCTCATAGTGACTGTCGAAGATAAATACATTATTAATAAGAAACAGTGCAAGAGGTAAAAATATATATCATGTCGAAACCAGAACAAAGCAAAGGATGTGATGTAAATAGAGGTATAAAACCTGAATGCATTATGGAAAAATTCGACTGTATTCTGAAGCTTTAAAAAATTATCTGATGGACACATGTGAGATACAAGAGGAATATGGCTGTCGGGAAGGATTTCGAAAGATGAAACGGCCAAAGATATCCACTGGGCAGCAACTGGAACATTTAATCTATAGACATATGTTTTGCGAGGAGGGTCGTCCTTGCTCAGAACCTATGGAGAAGGAAATGAAGATAATTTAAAGTTTAAACATCAACAAACAAGCAAACAATTTAATGAACACCACATTAAATTCCCAAAAATAGGATAAAGTCACAATGACCTATGTGGTACATACTTCCAGAAGGAGAAGAGATAAGCAGAATGACTGATAGTACCATAATAACTAACTGCTCTGGGAGAAATAAAAAAGCATACCAGGAATCACACACACACACACACCCCAAAAAAAACTCAACAGTACTAAAAGAGAAAAATGTGATAAAACAATGCTCTAGTATCCCAAAATACACACCCTTCTTTCAGATTTGCTCACATCATAATAACAAACACTTCTACTTTGAAAAACTGAATGTGACAAGCAACCCAACTTTATCTGAAATAAGGCCTGTAAAAAGAACTCATATAGTATTGCAGTCTCTAGAGAACCCGACTTAGCCCCAGCTTTGACTACTTAACCTAACAAATTATTGATCTAGGCATACACCCATGGTTATGAAGGCTCAACCCTACATTAATTTCACAACCTCCAAAACACCTAGAAGACCACATCAATTGAAAATCCTCTTTAAGCATACATTACAGATTAGGTGCAACAAATCCCAAACAATGCATTTGAAATTCAGTCAACCTCTTGCTCCACCACTTTATCTCTTTCTAAGGAGTAAAACTAAAGGATAAACCAAGCACCTAGTCATTCTCCAATGCATAGAGGCAATTTTCCATATGAAGATCAAAATTGCATATCACATGAACGAAAAATCTTATCAAGAATACGTGATCCTTGAATTTGGTGTCCAAATAATACCTTTTGTTTATTCAATTACCGTCCATTCAATTGCATGGATCCCATAGGCTACAAAGAATCAGAAGGTATTAAATTGTTCAAAGGGAAGGAATTAAATATATAGTGAATGGCTCTACAGTCACGTGTTCAGTCAACTTCTATTAGTAAATATAGTGCTCTCTTGCCATTAAATGTCAGTATTCTTCACGAGGAAACTGACACTATCCACTCCAAAGATGTGATACCTCAGATATTAACCCAAGTCCATAGAGTGTTGACCCAAAAAGATGCGTGCGGTGAGCGTGGATTGAACACGCGACCTTCAGATCTTTAGTCTGACGCTCTCCCAACTGAGCTATCCCCGCAAACTATGCAACAAATAGTCGAATCTGAGCCAATACCATTGCCAGGAAACTCTTCTACAACGGGATATCTTGTATTTAGTTCAACAAAATTTATCCATGTGCCATCTCATAATCTTGTTTTGGCTTACTCCGTCAAAGCTCATCCTCGCATAACAGTTATCCTAATTACTATCAAATGTAACATTTTCTTCTTCAACTCTCAATTGTGATTGTCCTTTGGGGAATATTTTCTAGTCAACTCGATGTACCTTTCTTTCAAGTGATCCCTTCCATGAAGATTAAAGTGTAGTGTAATGATAATCCAAAAAAGGGGATGCCAAGGAGGAACTAATATGTTTTGCAATAATGAGTGTTGGGTTAAATGAGGTTCTAAGGTTTTCTCCTTGCTTTATATGTCATATTAAATTCTCATGCTCTTGTTTGGCTCATTCTCTCTTCACTCATTCATTATGATAGCAATAAATATCCAGATGATTGTATGACTTGCCACCTTCTCCCTGAAAAGCGATCATTTGTTATTGCCGTTTGCTTTGTCCATAGCTTTCTCTCTCTGTCATTCCTTCTCCAAAAGTTTTAGATGTTGATTAGTGGTCATCCAAGAAAGGGAGGAGAGGAAGGGAAGGGAAGATCTAACATGCTTTACATTTACATTAAAGAACTTGGGTTCCCACACTCATACAAAGGGTTTACCTCTTTCCACATTATGAATGGGTCTTTATAAAGGAAACGTATAAAAGGTTTCCCTTGGTAGCCTCTCTTACACTTAGGTTCATAGTTCTACAATTCTTATAAAAGATAAAAGGTGTGACACAATTCCACTAACTTATTTAAGAGCATTAAACTAATTTCATAATGAAATCTATTCATGTTTATGTGGGTCAGAACACAAAGAATCATCAAACCAAATGAATCATGATATCCTAATAAAAGCGACAAATGTGTTTGACAATGAGTTAATGAAATTCTAGTTTGGAATAAACTAAGTGCCTCAAAGTCTGTACTCATGCAATTTTGCTATCTCATCAATCTCACCTGGTACAGTAAGCTTCCAGTGCTAATAGCAACTAGATTGTGGGCAACTGTGAACTCCAAATCATAGCTGAACACATAGTATAATGCCCAATATGAGTTTAGAATATTGATTGGAATTATCAAAATAAAAATAGTACAGCAATGCAGTTCATACCAACATCGTTGTGAATTGTCATCCATGCAAGGGAACCAGCACCGTGCACGCCTTATTTGATTATCAGTGTGCAGAACAGTATCATCAAAGTGAATCCCAGTCTCTGCTTTCTCTACCCAATAATTAATCCTGACCAACTTCACATTCTGCACCCAACATCAACCTACATGAGAAACTCAATAAGTGTAAAACTCATCATATTGACTCCTTGACTAATAGCATGGTTTTAAAGAAAAATGTATTCCTGTGAAAAGATAATGTTAATGGTTTACCGACAAACCACTGGGCTTGTATCATCTTCCACTAAAGATTAGGGTATTAACATGTATTTGGAAATGCAAGTTTTTAAAAGAGGGAGTTTTTTGAAAAACAAAATTATGTAGTGTGACGGGAACAGGGCGAGAATATGGGTTAGTGGAGATACACTAATCTTAGGAAACGGAACTACTACTAAAATTTACCGATGTAGGTACCTTGGATGTATGTTCCAACTTTCAACGGGAGTGAGATATTGAATAAGGATGCTATAAATAGGATAAGTGATTGTGGACTGAACTGGCAGTCTTCAGAGATTCTTTGTGCTAAGAAATCCCTCTAAAGCTGAAGAGAGGGTATTATATGTTAGCTAGACGACGTTAGGATCCAAGATGGTAGCATGGATGAGAAAGCCTAGTTTCTAGTTTCTTTTGTGGTAAACTAGCAAGTATGAGATTATGAATGACGCTATACGAGCAAGTGTTTGGTAGCTTTGGGATGAGTCTAATGGGTTTGGAGAATGGGATTCTTGCGTGGTTCTAAACAAACCCTTAAACACACACAAAGCACAAAAACTGAACTAGATAACATATTAATGCTTTGTTCCTTATAAACACTTGCAGATTCCTAGTGATAGATAAGCTCGAAGTTACATACAAAAAAGCAAGCCCTAACATAGTATTAAAATTAAAAAATGTTGAAAACCTGTTTTGGTTCCAAGGACTGCAACTGCACCCCATTGTCTGCCTCCGGCTGCTGCTCCTGCTGTTCACATTCAGCCTTGAACGTGACCTTGCAGCAGTTTATCAACAGATTAGGGACCAGTTCTCTCTCAAGAGCACATATATACGCGGAGCTCGCAAAATCAGCAGCAGAGCTAGGCGATGAAACGGAGCTCCATCGTTTCTCGTTCTCAGTATTGTTCCCAGGATGAACATGTGGGTAATACTCAAACTCGGTGGGCTCCCCATCAACAAAAACACTCTCAATCCCCAAATTCTCCGCATGTAACCCAACAATCCCAATGTCAGGTACAGCAATTTCCAATTCCGTATAACTGAGACAGCCACAAAACACAAAACCTAGTTTCAGTGAAACCATCAACGAATTGAAACACTAAACTGCTACAGCATTCGCATAAAAACCCTACAATGAAACCGAGCAATTACGCGAAGAAGACGAAGGACCTACCCGTATATGAGGCGCTTGTCCATGTCGATGGACAGGCACAGCTTCTGGTGACGAACAAGGGCTCCAGAATTGTCGGGTTTCGCTTCCTCGTTCTTTGGCTTGCGAGGCTTCGCCATGGATGCGACGCACTGTGTCTGTGCGCAGAGAAATTAGAGCCGAACGACTTGTCGTATTGATTTGATAGTGGAGGACGACAATGCTGATGGAA
>JAYMTO010000768.1:0-10751 GCA_036898065.1 California macrophylla | reverse complement strand
TTTTGGACCATGCTTTCATTATCAAGTAAGAGAGTTTGGTTCTTCCTTCTATTTTCATTTATTTATAAAGCTCCACATCTTATCTGAATAATTTTTTAATGTGGTCTCACTTAGAGCCTCTTGTGAGTTTCTATTTCTGAGCTGTTATGTACTGAATGCTAGACTGTTACTATTACAATGTTGTATTTGGAAATCTGTTTTTCGAACCATCTTTATTTCTTTGACCGTTCCTTGTTTGTACATATTTTTGCATATTTACAGGAAGAGAAGGCTATTGAGAGGGGTATTCTTCCCTTGCTCCAACGCGCTACCTTAGTTCAGACTTTCGGACAAAAGAATCACGTTTGCTTAAAGGATGGCTCAATTACAATTCCTCCGTATGCTCCACCACAGAAGATGCAATCCCATCTTATTCCCGAAAAGACTCCTAGGTCTATTTTTGTATACTTCCGAGGATTGTTTTATGATGTCGGAAATGACCCTGAAGGTGGTTACTATGCAAGGTATTTTCTCAGAAATAACACGCAGTATTTGGATTTTAAGGGATGTTGGGCGTTTTTATTTTGGTTACATAAGCATATTTTAAATGAGATTCTGGATATTGGTATTAGGCATAATGCTTATAATTTCGCATAATGTTATATTTGACTGAAAGAAAGTAATCGTGTTTTGCTTTATTTTTCACGAATATAGAAATGCCTGAATCTAACTTTGCTGTACAACATTTACAGAGGTGCAAGAGCAGCAGTGTGGGAGAACTTTAAGGACAACCCATTGTTTGACATTTCCACAGAGCACCCAACAACATACTACGAAGACATGCAACGCGCCATCTTTTGCTTGTGCCCGCTTGGCTGGGCCCCATGGAGTCCAAGATTGGTCGAGGCAGTGATATTTGGTTGCATACCCGTGATCATAGCAGATGATATTGTTTTGCCTTTTGCAGATGCAATCCCATGGGAAGAAATCGGTTTGTACGTAGATGAGAAGGACGTTCCTAACTTGGACACTATACTCACATCCATCCCACCCGAAGTGATATTGAGGAAGCAGAGATTACTTGCAAACCCTTCAATGAAGCAGGCTATGCTATTCCCACAACCTGCTCAACCAGGAGATGCTTTTCATCAAGTCTTGAACGGGCTTGCACGTAAGTTGCCACACGACCAGAGGATTTACTTGAAACATGGAGAGAAAATCTTGAACTGGACAGCAGGTCCAGTGGGAGACCTTAAACCTTGGTAACAAACTTCAGATCGTATTTTGAACTTCTGAGAACAATATATGTCCCCTACCCCCAGACATTATCGGCCCATGTTGATCAGCAGAACGATTAGAATATACATTACTTGTAGCAGCTTTAGGTGTATGCATATCTTTTGTTGTGATTCCATCTGAAATTTACCTGTCATTAGGATTATGAAGCTATTCTTCAAACTACATGAGTTTCGTGTAGCTGCAAAATTGTAGATTACAAATGATCTTATGAATTATGATTTTTCTGCAACTTATGTTTTTTTTGTGTGCTTTAGTTCTGGTTGTCTTCAGGGTTCTGCAGTTACCATCTTCATGGTGTGTATGAGGAACACTATGCTACCTTCATACATACCAGCAAGTTGTGGTGCCATTTAAAAGATCTAAATAAATTAAATTAACCTCATGGGAATGAAGACTACTAAGCCTTGTCCAGACATCAAAAATGGTTCTTATGTAGTAACAAACTAATATTTCTTATTACATCACCAGCTCTTGCTGTTTCCTTCTGCAATACCAGACATTCAGCTACTCAAAATTGATGCCAGATGGGAAAGATTATATGTTGAAGAGGTTGAGGATGTACATATAATGGTTGTTCGTAACAGGTGATTTATCGTTCCTGCAATGCAAACGAGCCCTCTATCCGTTTATCCATAGATTGTTGAGAAGAAGAGTTCATGGGTGGAAACATGTCGGAGAAACTACTGGCAGGTGCAGGCTTGAACTAGTAAGGACCTGCCTTTGGGCCCCACACCTGTAATGAACAAAGCTGGAGCATTTATATTGATAATCTCAACTTGATTCGTCAACTAAAACCACTGTTGGTAAATAGTCATGTCAAGATACTTATACTGATGTGGAAAGAGCAAAGGGAAATAATAACGTACTTGATTTCCCTCGTCATCATAGCCCCTGTCCCAGGTGTGTATCTCACCATTCTTCAAGACTGAAAGTTCGGAAGTGGAGTAGCTAGCTCCGTTCTGCCATTGAGTAAAAGACATTATAATAAACAAATAGAATCAATGAAACCTATAATGATTCAGTACCAAATGCCATCTAAATTTGCATGCATCACTTAAAAGGGGTGATACGTCAGAACTATAGGAAGAAAAAAGGGTTAAGAGGGCTAATACCCATGTATTAGGGAATCCGCCTGGTGGAGTCGAGCCTTCATACAAGCAGCGCTTTCCCCGATTCAGATGTGTGGTTGTCAAATGTTCTCCAATGTCCTGGTGCATTAAATAACAGTAGACGATATATATTACAGGCTCAAGGTAACACTTCAAATACAAATATAAATTTAAGTTTATACAAGCAGCATTAACTAAAAAAATTGCAGACTGATCGTTTTCCTAAATGGGCCAACAAAACTTTTTTTTCCTTTGACTTCATGTAATTAATTAATCCTAGTACCATACTAACAATTTATGTAAGGTGTTCAAAGTAAAAAATAGATTTTAACGGGTTAACTTATGCGGACATACTCAAGTCCTTGTTTAATAATATAGTATCTTTTATACTGCTTCGGATATGGTATGACACGATGTGCTGAACGCGAACACCGACAATGAGAGGAGAGTGCAGAAATGAATCCAACCTAACAAACATTGGGAGTGTTAAACCAGCAAGAAAAACTCCTTTTGTAATCTCTAAAAAGAATCTCTAAAAAGGAAAGTAATTTGACTCAACCCTTTCGTTTTCTCATTTTATAATCTGGTTTTAAGGAATTCATTAATGCTATGCTAGTTGCATAGGAATATGAACTAGGTTAATACCATATAGAATTAGATGAATCGCGGAAGAGCCGTCTAAGTACTGAAGGCCTAGGAATAGTAACATGAGCACAAATTGGAGTGATTTGGGATTGAGTTCTGTCTTGGTAACTTCAGGGAAGATTAGCACTTGCAATTAGTCTTTCTATTGGTTCATCTGGTGGTCTAAATTCCATTTTATCTTACTTATTTCATTTCTAATCATTCTCAACTCAGTCATTCAATTTTGATTCTTTATTTTAATCATTGATAGAGAACATGTAACTATCACTTCTTTGGTTCTCATTGGTCATGCATTCAATTTTAATGCATTTGTTAGACCTTTAATTATTAGAAAATCTGAGATCCTGAATGAATACTATGTAGTAACGCCATGTTTTCATTAACGGAAGGCTTACCCCAGTAACTTCTTCAGGAAGTGGACGCTGATCCCTCGAGCGATCACAGAAATTCTTGTAATCTTCCGCGTCCCTTATGGCATATGAGCTTAACTGTCCATTGAAATTCTTTAGCGTTACATGACATCAACTTGAAAATACTTCCACAAAGAATGAACATTCAAGAGAAATACTAAAGTTCATGATCAACTAACAGAAGTATCACAGCGTCAACAGAAAAATTAATAACATCTTTAGTTTTAACCCTACTGTGAACTGCTTTTCCAACAAGGACAAAGTATAATTCTTTAAAATTTAAGGAAATGAATGAATATTAAACAAAAACTAGTATTTAAATGGTTCCAGGGCCAAGACCGTATAACCAAGTCAAAGTAATTCAAATGTAGAACATTACATTCATGGAAAGCATATACTAGACACTTGATCCCAATAGAATTTGATGAATAATCATCCTCCAAAAAGATATAGAGAGATTAGAAAGCATGTTGGATCTCAAAAGATAAGCTCCTAATTCGAAGTGTAACATCAAACAAGATAACAAGCAATACAACAAGCATGCATCTTTCCACACACATGAGCAATGAAGTATAAAAAAGAGAAGCAATGGCAGGAGCTTACCTCTACATCACATCTCAACTCTTTTGGACAAGGCTTCACCATATAAAATCTCTGCAAATAGAGAGCTGGGGGAATCAAGGCCAAATTTTTCATTCAAAAACAACCATTATCCGGGCTGACATGCAGAGGAAATTCTGGCCGAGCTAATCCACCAGTAAGGAAACCATTTCAGAGAAACACATTTGATGCTTTTCAGTAAAAGTAGCATACCTGTCGGAAGGGCTTCTGAGGTGTCCTCCAGAAAGCCTGTGACCATAAAAAAGAACCCCCATAAGTATTAAACTTTTGGCAAATAGAAATAGAAATTTAAGATGACATGGAAAGGGAGTTCAGCTATACTTGTTCAAAATATAAAACATTTGAACCATCTACCATCTCTGCTGCCGGGCATGTGACCATCCTGCAGCACAAAAAGCCCAAATCATAACCTGAAATGTCCTTAGCTCATACATTGGTTATCAATTAGTAGCACTAATTCTTAACATAAGAGCCACCAATGCTCATGGAGTTAGAAGCTTGAAGTATGTCAGGCTAAACTTAAAACATGTACCAATCAGAACCAGACAAGAGCAGCAAAGAACAAAAGTGTACAAAAGGAAACTCAACAAAAGAAGCAGAAAAATAAGATTTCCTTTATGCCAAAGTCAGATTCCATATGAATTCATGGATGCATCTAAAACTACAGAACAAATACTTTGATAAGAGACTAACAATGATCCATAGAGCAACACAAACCTGATATTGAAGTAACTATCAGGATCTCTGGAAGCTTTCTCTCTGGAATGCTACACAAACAATTTATCACAGCAAAAGCATAAACAAAATCAAACCCAGAACCAAACGGAACCAACACAATAACAAAAAAGAAAAGTAGCAGTACCTTTTCACCTGTGAGGGACTGAGAGACAGAACGGGCATGGTCCCAGCGAGTTGCTGATTTGGTGAGTCGTTTCAGCAGCAGTGCACCTCCAACCAGAACCAGCGTCTTCACCACCAATCCTCTCGCGATGCTCCATCCACTGGAGTCCGATTCTGGGTCTGAGCCCTGACCCATCTTGTATAGGCGCAAACCCTTTTCACCACCCAGCAGCAGCAGCTACCATCTTCCTCTTCTCCGACGAAATTCCCTAACCCAAAAGTTCCGCGAGAACAAAAGAGAGGAACCTCCGATTTTTGCCGATTACAATGAGATATATAGTGCAATCGGGTTGGGTTTCTAAAGTTTTCTCCTTCTCTGTTATGGGTTTTACAAACCCAGGAATTTTCGAGAAGATAGAACAGAAAAAATAGTGTGACGAATTCGAAATGAATCAGAACCACCACACCAGTGCAAATAAAAATATGAATTTTAGATTACAGTGAATATGAATGGAGCTCAGCTGACAATATTATATTAGAAAAAACAATCAAATCATTTAATCATAACAGTTTTGAAGTTACATTGTTACAATATTACTGTCTTTACCAATCGTATTTAAACACATATGAACAAACAAATTGGGATTTAATTTTATTAAAAATTCCATTTTAGACTTTTATTCACACGGTGGATGAGTGATCACAAACAAGTAGCTTTTGCAAATTTAAAGTTTCCAAAACAAATTAATAGTGAAAATTGAGATCGAGTAAAGAAGAATAAATGGGTCATCAACAGTCACATTACAAAACTTATGAAAGCAACTAAGACGTAAACAAAATGTTGTTTTCAGTTAAAAGCGTATCTCGCGTCTCTCAGCGAAGAACTTCCCTGTTATGGCCTGGTCTGGCAGCAGAGATAGCCAGACCCCAGTATCAGCAGCATCTTCAGCTGAAACGTTACCAGCCCAACCTGTCATGGCAGTTTTCACCCATCCCGGGCAGTAGCAGTTGATGAAGATCTTCTCGCCTTCTGCGCGTTCCTCACTGAGTTTCTTTGCCACTAGTCGACTATAACTATTTACTGCAAGTTTGGATACTGCATAATCCGTGTATGATCGAGGCCACCCACCTTCTGTCCAAGTCCCATCCTCAACTTGTTTTAGGAAAGTAGATACAACGTTGTCTATGACCTCCTCTGAGATTGCGTCCAACTCACTTAGCTGTCCTCTCAAATTCTCATCTTCAAGTCTCTGTTGTTGTCAGAGTCAAGTAACAAATGCAGCTTTTACTACAATATATTACTGAAAAGGGGACGGAAATTACAACATATGAAGATATCTTCTTCGACTTACATTCTTTCTGCCATTTAGTTTACCGAGCCTTGAGCTCACATTAACAATACGAGCACCGACAGCAGAATGTTTCATTAACGGTAACATAGCTTTGATCATGTTCTTGGTGCCGTAGTAGTTGGTGGTAATGACATCTTTGGCATGCTCAACAGAGTTCTCAGACCCAACATTAAAATTTACACCAGCATTATTCACCTACAGAATATTCATTCATATACCATTAGATATAAGATTGTAAGGACAATGTTTTCACATAATCTAATTTACTATCCACAATAAAATTGTCATCTATGCAATGAAAAAAACATGTTCAAAATCACAATCTATTGATCTAAATAACCTTTCCTTTTGGTCAAGAAAAACTGTTTCTGAACAGATATAAGTTGAGGCAATGTATAATATTGTAATCAATCAGTAAACCAGAGACAAGAAACAAACGTGGAAGCTTAGAGATCTTACCAGAATATCTGTACCGCCATAGTTTTGTTTTAACCAGTCACAAAAAGTTGTGATAGAATCATGGTTTAACACATCTAGCTGATGAGTGAACACATTCAGACCTCCTTCTTGTAAGACCCTAGCTGCTTCAACGCCAACCTCAGCGTCTCTTGATGTCTGAATAACAGTCAATCCATGATTTGCAAGCTGCCTCACAATCTCAAATCCAATACCCCGATTACCTCCAGTTACCACTGCAATAGTTTCTGCAGACCACCACCTATAAAACCCAAATATACAATGTCCCTTTACATATGACATCAACAACCAATGTCTCATATAATCGAAATAATAATAAATAAAAAACAATTTACAAGTTTGACAAATGGGTTTCACTACCCCACCTTCAAATTATAAAAAAAATGTACCTTTGGTGATCAGAATAGGGAATGGTCCTGAGAAGGGAGATCTGCTGGAGTCTTTTTTCTCTGCGCTCTTTGGCCTTGTCCTTGGACTTGCCTTTGGCATGAGCCTGGTGGTGGTGATGGTGGTCAGCGTCTTTTTCCTTCTCTGCTTCATGTTCTGGCTCTTTCTCTGGCTCCTCCATTGCACTTCTTCTTCTTTGTTAGTTTTCTTGGGAAAAATGAAGCTTTTCTGGTGTCACATTCCCATAGGGGAGAAGAAAAACAGAAAACCAAATGATAAGGTTTGCATGGAGTGAAAAACACAAGCTGTTACCACAGCCTGCCACGTTTCCAGAAACCTTAAATTTAGCTTATGATTTGCAATTTTTGTGTTCCTCCTAACACTATCCACTGAAATCGGACAAATAACAACCTTGAAATAGCTATATACGACTCTGGCTCATTTCATCCAACACTTAATGAAGCTTTGTATTTTTCGAAAATGCTAACAAAATGAAATCTTTTTAGCACAACAACATTGGGCATTATCAAGTAATTACAGATTTTCCCATCTAAAACCTGCAAGTTTGGAAGATATTGAGTTTAATTGAGATTGGAGAGGAAATTAATTGGAGTCAACTACTTGAGCTCCACTCGACTACAACTTACTCAACCATGAATTCACTATTATTTTTTTAACAAAAAGCAAAAATCTTTCGTCTAATGTGATGCTTCAGAAGTGCAGGTGTAAATCAAGAACCAACTAAAGGAATTTAAATTTCGGGCTAGTTGCATGTTTCCTTATTTCAACATTCCACACATTGATGATGACCGATCAGAGCACTTGAAAGGAAGTCTCACTTTCATCAGAACCAACTCCAGCAAGAGAACTTTATACTACATAACATAACTGTTTCCTTATTTCAACATTCCACACATCAATGATGACCGATCAGAGCACGTGAACGGTAGTCTCACTTTCCATCAGAACCAACTCCATCAAGTGAGCTTTATACTCCATAACATACCAAACAGGTGGTACATTGAGCTATAATACATGATTTGGTCAAAATTTCTTATGAATTGTATTATCTTGTCTACACATCATTATAGGGCGTGAATGCTCTGCCTCAAAATTTCATAAGTTGGTGTTTCTCCTTTGCCTTATTCTAAGGCTACATCATGCTTAACATATCAGGAATCAACTGCTTCCACTATCAGGCTCCCACAGACAAACACATAACTCCATAGCCCTTGTGCATCCACACCCACACCCACTCACATCTGATTCCACTTAAGTGGAAAAGAATAACAAGAGTATGAACACAGTCTGACATATAGGATCCATATATGGGGTACCGACCAAAAGAAAAGGCAATGGAGGACGAATGTCAAGGATATGAGAGGAGGAAACAATTGAACATGGACAGACAGGTGAGAGCAACAACATACCAATCATGAAATGGTATATAAGGTGAGAGAAAGTCAATTTTGAAGGATGGCACAAATAGGGTGCACACTTAAATGAACAGCAATGAATATCTTCCTTCTTTAGACTAAGCCATGAAAACCAAACTATAGTCAGAGGAGAAAAAAGTTAATGTGCCTATACTTTTTGAGTAAATTCCCAACAACCCACTCGAAATTAGGACTAGGGGGACAAGATGAAAGGAGGAGATGGACTCATGTGTTATAAGGTGGCCTTTTTATTAAGATGGTGACTCTGTCTCTTCCTTCCAGTTGTAAACCAAAACTTCCCAAACTCATCCAGAAAACAGTAAGCTCTACTGTTCAGAACTCAGTACTACATACAATGCAATTCTAGCGGAACATAAACAGTCAAATAGAACCCATTTCAATTATATAGTAATAACATTATACAGTAAAGACACCTAACAGAGAAACCAATCCAACCAATAAAAAGATGCAATTTTTAACCCTGCCCAACAATGGATTAAGGATGGTAAGGAGCAGTACCAGGCCAGAAACAGAAATTCAAGGCATCCAAAACAAAGAGGTACTGCACTGTAAGTGGGCCATTATCAAAATAGTGAATCCCTTCAAAGTCCCATTCCACCTTTGGGATTGAACCTATTGTTTCCACCACTTTCTCAATCCCTGCAATCACATTCAAAACAGACCCACAAAAACTATCAACAAAAAAGTCACAGCTATTAGATCATTGAAACAGAAACTCAAAACGAAACAGAGCCATGACATGAAATAAACCAATTACAGTGCCTATGGCCTACAAAACAATGTGGAAAGGAGAGAAATCGCAAGGACCTGAAGAGTCGACGACAACATGAGAAGAGCGACCAGCCACCCAAGCAGAGCTTGCCCTAACCTCTTCCAATCCATGGCGGCTTTGGGCCAACCCTAGCAACTGCAAAAGTGGATGGTCAAAGTGAGGACCACGGTCGTATCCCCAATGGGTTCAGTCCGGCTTATCCTTCTATAGGCAAATTCTCGCTTCCTCGCTGTCTGACAGACAGTGCACCTCTGATTCTGGAATCTACCACTCTGGGTCCATAGCCAACGTGGTTTGTCACACGGGCCATGCAGTGTTGGCCACATTTTGCTTCTCTTTTTCCCGCACCATCCACGTTCCACGCAGGGATGACAGCAGGGCGGGTGTAGCGGGTTTTGTGATCTCGTTCATACTCTTGTAGGGTTAAAAATATTGGATCTTTATTGAATTTTTATTTTACATGAGTGACCACATGACTATTCCGAATGAGTTTAGTAATTTTCAACCATACTCTTATAGGATCGGAGACATTGAGTGCTTATTAAGTTTAAAATATTTTGTCATCCTTAATTTTTATATTGATAAGTCAAATAAAAAAAACGCTTCAAGATGTCATGTAATGTTTGATAGAAATAAGATGAAAATTGTTGTGTCTATTGTTGAATGACAATGATGTTATATACATGAGTGGAGAGAAAGTGTTTTAGCGAGTTCCAAGATTTAGTCTCAAAGTCTCAAACCTTTTTTCTTTTTAAGTTGATAACTCTCGTAGAGATTCAACTTGCACAAAAGCCTATTAAGACGAAGAGAGAGCCTTTTGTAGTTGAAGGATGACTTGTTTTTAAAGTTGATTGTTGTGAACACTATAAACTCGTGTATACGGTCTTCGAAGGATGATACATATTTCATTGAGGGTTTTCTATTGCCGCAACAGAGTCGACAATCATGAAGAATCGATACATTTTTGTGAGATTATGTATGAGACGTTTTGTGATGTTTGTTCGCATGTGTGATACACATGCTCGACTTTCTTCTTCATGTTACTTGCTTTTCTTGTTGGCGTTGTCTGATGTGGAGGGCGGTGATGACTCAACGAAGAGCATAGACAATTTGGGTGTCCAATCTCGCTCATTCTCACAGTTTCACGCTTTAATGGAGCATTGCTCCAGTCTTCTTGGTTAATCTCCGTTGAGTTATTACTATTTAAAAAATCGAAGAGAACACTTGAACTCGTACATAATCGGAGAGGCCCAACGGGCCCAGTAGTAGTTAACGTCGTCGTTAACCAGTAAAACGACATCGTATAGAACTACGAAATTTCGGATCGAGAAGAGGAACAGAAAGGAAAAAGAAAAAAAGAGGAGGCGTGAGAGAGAAAGAGAAAGAGAAAGGGTTCGATGATC
>JAYMTO010000767.1:0-10754 GCA_036898065.1 California macrophylla | reverse complement strand
TTAGGCCTAGCTTCTAAAGGATAGTCTCACCCGGCCAGAGAAGTGCTACAACAATCACAATGGCAATCAAAAGTCGAAGCATTTCGTCCGGGAATCGGGAGATGACTACGGACGAGTTCAAGAGGTGGCTAAAGAAATTTGACGCGGACAAGGACGGAAGGATAAGCAAGGATGAGCTCACGGAGGCGGTGAGGTTCTCCGGAGGATGGCTCGCAAGAAGGAAGAGCAAGCACGGTATAAAGTCCGCGGATGCCAACGGAAATGGGTTCATAGACAGCTCCGAGATCAACAAGCTTGTGGACTTTGCTCGCAAACATTTGGGTATCAATATTGTCGACTTGTATTAACAAGTATATATAAATATGAATCTATTTGTGCTTTTTGTATAAGATCCTTGTGTTAATTCCCATGAAATTTAATATATGAAAATTGTCTCCATAGTGAAATTTAACAAGACTCATATCACAACCCTCCTTACAAATCTGTTGAAAAAAAGGAACCTACAGACAGAATTTTCTTTATCAGTGAACTTTTGCTCTTCTTTTCTTTTTCTGTGAAGAAAATGTCAAGAAAGTAATCATACATGGATGGTGACACTTGAGGCCATGCCCATTTCCTCATAGGATTACCCCACAATTGCTTACAACTTACAAGTTGTTCATGGAATCACATGAACGAGCTGTACAAAATTACAGATTTGAAATTGAAACCCCGAAGTGGGAGCGGTAGAGAAGACTTGTGCTTCTGCTGCTTCCTCTCCCTCTGTAAATCCGGTATGATAAGTCACTTGAGTGTTGCCAAGAATGATCAGAGGCATCCAATGAAAACCATGTGTGTGCATTTCTTCCATCAGCCCTGGGCCTGGCCACCTCACGCCACTAATTTGTCAAAATGCAAGCGGAAATTTGCAGCTATGGTTTCATTCCAAGTTATGCAAAATGATTATATCCTAGTTTACCTGAATAATTACAGCACGGTCATACTAACATCAAACTGTCTCATTATCCAGAAGGTAAGGGGCAGTAGTTCAAGCCCGGTACCTTCACATGGAAGGATTTGGCAGTTTCCAGAAATTCCACGAGTTAAAATCCTCCTGTGTAGCCAATTGGTAGAAGAGTCAAAGTTTCAACCAAGAGTTGACTATACTTAAAGTCAGGGACCCTTGGTTTACAACAGAAGACTAGAGACACATATCTTACACACTCAAACTTGCAAGCAGTGGCTTTGTGAAATATCTTTTAAGTAAAGAAGAAGAAAATTAGAAGAAGAAGAAAAAGAGGTTGTAATTTATGTATACCTGCTCGGGATCTGTGGAGGGAAACATTTTATGCACAAGATCATGAAGGGAAGTATATGATTTTCTGTCAACACAGCGGTTAACAGCAACCTCACCCTGCAAGCTCAAATCCATTGGTGAGTGAGAGAGTTCATGAATTCAGTTTATTTTATTTAAAGCAGAATTATAATGAAAATACCTTGGGATTGATAATAAAGATCTTTCCCATTGGGATTCCAACCTTAAGGTAGCTAATTTCATCAGTATCTCTGTTTCCAAAACCAGCATAGAAGGGATTGCTATCTTCAGGAAACAATGCTTTGATGTCCTGGACAATAAGAAATTTAAATCAATGAGAAGCCGCATCAGTTCCTGTTTTCCATTTATTTACTTCATTGTCTAGCTGCAAACTAATTGAGATTGTTTTTCGTCAACCATTATCATCCAAATTCATCGTGGTTGAATAGCTAACAAGCAATTTCGATTTCATTCCACCAAAATCTTTTGATAACAATATACTCAAATTTAAATTTTCTAATATTGAATTCTCACTCTTAGCTCATCTTTCGCTAGTGCATGTTGGTTTGGAGTATTCTTTGTATCTGTGGGTCACACTCACAGACATTGTTCTTGGAATCAATTTTCGCTAGACCTCATTGTTCTAAAGCACGTTCATATGGATATATTTCAAGATAAAGGAGTGATGATCAAAGCACCAAGCAATTCAGTTCACATTTACGCTGAAAAATGTGTCTGGTTCACGTGGAACATTCAAATATCTAGCAGGAATCTAGAATAAACACATTCTGTGCACTGTTATGAAACAAGACAAATATCAATTCGAAATTGATTAAGCATGTTACACATAAACCATAATGGGTGCTAACCTCTAAGCATGCAATCTTGAATTCATGTGGAGCCCTTCGGATAACTGAGAAAGAATAGCAGATGTCTAAGTCCACCCATTACCAAAAGGAACACGACTGGTGGCCCAAAACTTCAAAATATGCTACTACTATTGATAAACTATGTGTAGACTGTTGAATATGTTATATACAACCCAACTAGAAGAACCTGTGCTCTAATTCATAGTTCAAACTGATATGGATCAAAAGATATAGTAATATTAATGCTCATAATTTAAACATGCACTGAATTATGGAGATATTTCAACTATCTCACATGCTCATTTTGCAAGTAGGAATTTAAGTAAAAACATGTTATATGTAAAGTGGAGTTTGTTCGATATGGGTGTCCACATTCTCTGTATTTATCTCATAGGCACTATAAAACTTATGCACTAACGTACGAATGAATAGACGTGCACTTAGTATGAGCTGGGATTTTAAAATGGAAGCAAACCATTGCTAACAATATAACGATCCCCCAAATATTTTTTCTTGAAATAGCATAATAGAAAATGGGGAGCTTTATAAATATCGTGAAGTTATGTATGAAATGTTCACATAAAAGAAGGTTCCCCCACAGCAATAATCTACATTATTGTATTAGTTCTTGGACTTCAGAGGCTTCCCAATAAGATATTATGCCTTCCTCATCTTAGTTATTGTAAGATAGGATAGAAAGTTATCTGAAAATTGCAGCCTAACATCATGTTATGTGCTCTTATATTATTATTTGTATCACCCCTTCCCCCAACAATCAGTACCCTCCAAAAAAAACTTAGGATTAGTTTGTTCCTACAAAAATTGTACAGACTTGTATTGGGTTCGTCAATCCAGATAGAAATTAAAAATATACAACATAGGAATCAGCTAATATCAATCAATCCTCTCTAACAGAAGTATCTACATTCTCTGCACACTCATAGTGAAAGTTTTATTGTGAGAGGATCAGTGCTACAAATCAAGAGGATACTTCAAATGAAAGCATGCTCAATGGCATATGTTGTTAAAACATCTGCAGGAGTATAAGTTCATACAAAACAGAAATACAAATTACCTTCTCGAAATAAAGAAGGAAAAAGTCCATCTGGGGATATAACAATAGGCCCGTCTGGCAAAGCCTTCCCATCCTTTAAATGCCAAGGAGACAAAGAGAAAACTACTAAGACTTAAGCGGGAAATAAAAAAAATAACTACAAAAAGAAAAGAAAGCAATAACCATATAAGCTTCACTTTCATATGTTGATATGGAAAATTGAAGAATTAAGTTGCAGTTCGGTACACTGACCTGCTTAATGTTGAGAAGAAACTGTCTGGTAGTAGAGGCCTGAGCAATAGCACGTGCACTAAGAAAAAGCAACTGATACCCATTTTCCTGTAAAACAAGATATTTTGCATTTACTATCATTGTCACAACTCATTAGCCATGGCAAACAGGGCATGCAGAAAGCCTTTTCATTCTATAACTGCCCTTCCCAGAAAACGGAACTAGACATGAAACATCCTATGGCCAATAAATGATAAAATGCATTTCTAGAGTGATGCCAGCATCATTTATATTACATAATGGATTTGCAGGCTAAAATATAATGGAACCTCTCAAGTCCAACTATAATGATGGAGTTTGTCAATATTTTTCCGTTAAATGTAGTAGTGAATGATTAAATGCATTGTGCCATCTCGTGTTCAATAATTAATAAAATAGTTAAACTTCTGAAAGTTTTTACATGGAGGTTCAACAAACCTTAATAGCTGAAAACAGCTGTGTAACACCTGTTTGACACCAATCTATCCCAACCATAGGCATGAACTGACCTAGAACATCTGATCTGTTATAACAATGTGAAAAGAAAAACACAATGGTCAGATGTGTAGACAAGAAACCTCAGTCTTGTCAAAAGAAATATTTAGCCAACCTTCAAAGAACAGTGAGAAATTTAGCAAGTTCAAGTAAAATTACAGAGTTGGTCATTTCACTTTTCAAGGTTGATGAGAGTATCCAGTTACAAGATTAGAACAAGGTACAACAACGAGAAATGGTTTTGAAAAAAAAACATTGATAAGTTCGAGTCCAATATGAAGAAACTGAAAAAACAAAGAACAAACAAATTGAATGGCATAATAATGCTAAAGATATATGATTCATAGTAACAGGAAATTACACCCAAGAAGTGGCAACTATAATCCAAGCTTCTTGGCACATATTCTACAGTGCAAGATTTAGTATAGGCATAAGAAAATAAAATAAAAATATTATGACCATGGGAGCATAGTACACATTTCACAATACAAGGAACTTTACAAGCCAAGTAGAGTTCAATTTCCTCATAGCAACATATTAATGTATGGTGAAGTGAAACTAATCCATTCAAAAATCAAGAGGATAATCAAGGAAATGATATATATAGGTTGAAGAGAGGTAAAGGAAAAAGTAAAATAAAAATCTTAGTGAAGTTGTTGTAGCCATAGATCCTATGCTCTTAAATTTAAACATACTGTACGCAAGAAGTAAACTAAAATTTGATAAGTTGAGAAATCTGTCCACTACAAAAAATCAGAACGCAAACTAGTGCTTGGAAATATCTCCCAAGTGTAACCTTGCCTCGCAGAACCAAACAATTTGATTAAGTATTATTCGTAGGTTTTACTTGGTTTGAGTTATTTATAGAAAATGCAATCCACTTTTCTCATTTAAAAGCCTTACATAATATAAATCCAAGAAAAGAAAGTGTGCTGCACAATTAACAATAAGCTTTAATTCTAATCAACTAAAAAATCCACAGTATAAAGATAAATTCTCTTCCAATGTTAAAGCTTGTAATATCCATACTTGGTAATTGTCCCATCTACATCTGAGATGACTATGCGAGTGTTCCATTTCCACAAATAAATTCTAGCATCAACCTGTAACACCAGTGTGAGTGTTAAAATGAAATAAATAAAATGAGGAGAAACTTTCGTAGGGAAAAAGGAATTCCAGCAACAAAAAGAAGAGTTTTAAGCACAAAAATCAACAATATATGACCTGCTGATCCCCAAGCATTCCAGTAGAGAATGTGAAGGTTATGCTGTTCCTCCCTTCACTCAGCTTCAAAGATGCTAGTTGTTCGGATGTTGGTGTAAGAGCCCTAAATATTTTTTTAACTCCTTTGTGTCTTAGTTCATTTTTACCTTCGTCGATTTTAGCAGGGCTATCTACAGCACTCTCTGCAGTGCTCTCTGTAGAGCTCTCTGCAGCGCTCTCTGCAGCACTCTCTGTAGTGTTCTCTACAACACTCTCCGCAGCACTGTCTGCAGCGTCCTCAGAATCAGGAATTCTGACATAACCAGGGGGTGCCTGGTTGCCATGCACGGACCTTGTGGTTCTGAAAATGGAAGGCCAAATTCTCCATCTTCCACCGAGAGTAGAAGGGTTTTTTGAAGGATCTTCTTCGATAGGTTTCTCAACTCTGTCAACAGCTATCATGCCTTGGGATTCAGTTTTTGCTTCTCTTCCAAATGAAAGCCTCCCTAGCACAAGAAAAGCAACTGAGTTCCGTGGGAAGTAAAATTCACCAAATTTTTACGACAAACCATTCATCCTTCACAACAGAAGGAGCTACAGAACTAATGTTTTTGAATCCTTCTGCATCAAATGCTTTAGAAATGGCATCTGCCTCCAACACTTCAATCAACAAGTGTTGGCAAAGAGATGTCTCGGCATGAAGTGTGTACATAGTTTTGAGTTGGCAGAGCTTAAATTAAGCTTCCACTATATTCCAAAATACCAGAAGATGGATCACAAGCTGACTGCAAATTCATCATTTTCAACATATTATAAAACCCTCACTTCTTGATTGTAAGTAATTTTGTTTTATCATATAAGTAAAAATGATGACCCTTTTTCAATATCACTCAACAATGTATTTTTAGTTCCTGCACAAATCAGGTATATTTCAGTAATTTAAAGCCACCAACACTTTCACAGCTGTACTAAACACTAATAGATTTTTTAGCGCTGCTAAATTACAGCGGTACTCGTCAGCATTTAAGAAACCCCGTCCACCATTGCTTTGTCATTATAACAGTTATTTAACTGCCTTTTAAGCGCTTCAGCTATGTCAAACTGGCCCATGGTATACTGTTTTAAAATAACAAATTTTGAAATCAAGAATCATTAGAGGAGAAGAGTAAGAAAAGTTTTGTTTAATACAGTGATGTGATCTTTTACTTGCTAAGAAAAGTAACAAAGGTTCACTTTGGTAGAAATATGCTATGGAGTTAAATCATAGCATTCCAGTGTCCAAATAGAAGCATTTATTCAATTCCAAGATATGTATATAATAAATGAGAGCGTATTTGGATTCACTTACCAGATCTACGGCTGGCAGAAGCAGAGTTAGCCCCTGAAATCTGAGCATCCTCAACATCAAGCCGTTCCTTTCCTAGCTGTCCCTCTTGCTCTGCATCTGAATATGAACAGTAAGAGTCATCTTTGTCAAGTAATGTCTGCTTCAAAGATTTGGGACTGGCATCCAGTGAGTGACTTAAAGAAAGACAACCATTACTACAGTCATCCAAATCTTCAACATGAAACCGCACATTCGGCACTGATTCTCCCAGCCTCCTGACTCCCTCACCAGGAGTCTTTGGAGTTCTTGGAATGCCAATGGGATTAGATGTCACACTTGACTTCATTACTGACTTTTCAGAGTCAACTGATGGGTTTTCTCCAACAAACTGGTCTAAAGATGAATAGGATTCGTAGCTTGTACTGACAGACTTGTGCGTTTCTTTCGTTCCTTCAAGACTGAATGGAGGATGATTTTCTTTATCCTTGTGATCTGGATATTTTGGTTCCACATTGTGCACTGCATTAAGTTTATCTTCATCAAGGTCGCCAAAAAGGAATTGCTCTTCTTCTGAACTTTGTGAGACTGCATCACAAGTTACTTCTGTTGAAATAGTAGCATCATATAGTTTTTTAGAGTCACCATTAGAAGCTAGATTCGAAGGGAGGCTACTTTCAATACTTTTATCCCCAAAAAGATTCTCATCATCCACGTGTTGACCTGAGTTGCTGGCACTGGAAGCTGTGCACCGGCCGTGTGACTTGACATCGTCAGCTGAACCAAGTACATGATCAACTTCGCGGATTTGAGGATAGGATTCAGTAACTGTGAATGAGTTTTTCAGGTCCTCCTCGTTACATTCAGCTGTGCAAGGGCGAGATAAATTTGTCTGCTGACAATGATTCACAGTATGCTCCGCTAACTCAGACTCCAAGTTCGTATTCCCGGCAGGTTGCTCAGTATGCGTATCCTGATGAAGATATTTTCATACCTTTGTTAATATATCATAATGTACCAGCTGCATATACATTAAAAAGATACCAGGTAAGATGTTATTTCTAGATAAGTTCACCAGTTTCCTTATCTTCAAGAACCCTTGCATCATTTATCACTAAAACCCTATACAGTTCAAAGGCTCTTATCCTAACACTGAGTAAGTATTCTAGATTCTGATAAAGTTTACCTCAGATGGTAGCTCAGTTGTTGTGTGCAGGGGTTCAGCTTGAATGCAGACCTTCCCTCTTTCTTCTTTGCCAAAGTACAGTGTCCCATAAGCTTGTTTGCTGGAATCATCCAACCCCACTACTGAGCTGTCTGACATTTCACAGTGTAAAGGGGACTGGATTCCATTTTTTTGGCTATCCATCTTAGAAATGACACAGTCTTGTAGCACACTATCTCTTTCATTACAACTCTGTTCTACAAGGAACTGCTGAGCAGAACGTCCTTCAAGCCCAACTACATCTGGAAGCTGTGAACTGGGAGAAGCAATCTCAGATATGATACCATTTGCATTTCCATCACGGTCATCATTGCCAACACAAGGTTCACTAGTCAATCTTGAAATGGAACCAGTGATCCTATTTGCATCTCCATCATGATCATCACTGTCAACACAAGGTTCATCAGTCACTCTTGATGGTAAGGGTATAACTTTACATTTTTCTTCCAAGATGATTTCACCTGATGTGGATGTTTTAATAACTTTTTCTCGGGTTCTTGCACATGAAATTCCTACACTAGCTTCCTCTGAAGAATGCTTCAGTTTGTCAGAGCTGGACTCAGAATTTTTGTCAAGTTGCTTGCAGCAGTCCAAGTTGTTCTGTCTGTCATTGAGGGCAGGGGAAGTGGCCTGGTTGTGCTTAATATTAGCCTTGATATCTTTATCAGCCCTACCATCCAATTTATCAACAGAAGACAAATTGGAAGGATTGCCTTCATTGGTCGTTTTAGATGAAAACTTGGTAGACCTCTGCTTATCCAAGAGGTCAGCTGTCATCTCAGTGTGCTTCAATGCATTAACCCTCATCATTTTGTTATCAACTTTTTTTTCAGAAGAAGGTTCCTCCTTCATTGCCTTCCGTCCAAAAAGGCCTAGGATTCGTGATTGGCTGGACTTATCCATATTCACAGCCTTCTCTTTGCTCATATCCATGGGATTGCCATGGCTCGAAAGTGAATCAAGATTGCAACTTTTAGACTTGAGTGGCCACCTATCTTCGCGGGATTGCCTGTCACTCTCTTTAACTGAAGAGAAACGATATAACCCAGATTCGGGTTCTTCTCCCTCATCAACCTCCCGAAGAAAGTAAGCCTCCCCCGTATTATCCAATAACATGTGAAAACTGGCCTCAACACCTTCCACACAAATGCTGACCACCTTCTCCTTTGACTTCAAAACCCCTTGAAACTTGCCAAACCGGACATACCAAGGGGACGATTTAAAACTCCCATCTTGCTGTTCAACTACAATTATATCCACAGCTCCACCAAATGGGTGAAAGGGGGCGGACACCGTATAGACACTCCGAGAGATATAGTTGCCGAGCCTCCCCACGGCATACATCCTCCAATGTCTGAATCTCTCGGGCCACCTCGACAACTCCAGATGGAAAATTCAAAGTCCAATCATATGTCCCAACTGACTAGCCCGGAAAAGCACGAGGCCTTTGCCTCCAAAAATGTAAGGAAGAGACCACTAATTAAAGAAGACATATGAGTTGATAATAAAAAAAACTCTCCATGACAACTAAACTCCAATTCACAATAGACAAGAAATCAAAGTTTAACAACCCAATTGCACAGCAACCCTGAAAAAAAAAATTAGCTCAGAACAACAGCAATGCTAAAACGAGAAAACATATTGAGAAACCCTCCAAACCCATCATTTGGTGCCTAAAATCCAGAAACAAACAACACAAGGATAAAATGAATCAAAAACCCATCTCCCAAACACACATTAGCATCCTGAAAACAACCCAGAATGCGAAAATTTTACGGCGAAAGCAAACCCAATAGCAGTTGGAAGAAGGCATTAGAATGTGGCAATCAATCGAAACGTAACATTAAATCCTAATCCACCACATTATTTGAGTAATGAAAATGATGGATAATCTATACGTGCTATTTTAGGAAAGACTAGAGTGCTAATCTCTTGTAATGGATGATTAATCTAACTCCTAATATTATGTACTTTAATTAAAGTAACAAATATAGATTCATGATGACGAGATATGTCGGGTCTTTGTTTGGTGAGGAAGTAATTGTAATTTCATATATACAATAAAAAACGAAATTATAACAACAAACAATGAAATGGTGGCTGAGCTGTAGAGCCCATGTACTATAGCCCAATAAAATAATTATATTTCTTTATTTTTGGGCCGATCTATCCAATTACAACAACCACCACATATAATTTTCAGACATTGGACTAAGACCCAGAGAAGAAATACGCTCAGTAACTTGTATTGATTTGAAATATGAAATTATACAATCGTGAAATCTAAATGTTGTCTATGTAAATTAGAAACCGTACATTCTATCTTGATATAAGTGCGAGACTATGATGATACAAGGAAACTTTTAGTAAAACATATCGTATACAAGGGACATAATTTAATACGTATTATGCAATCGAAGCAGGTCGAGGTAAAATGCTTAGACTAGATTTCAAAGATGGTTGATGGAAGACGTTGGGTGAAAATGTCTGCAAAGATGGTACATGAAGCAAATGAATTTGTCCTGACGCACAAAATATAAGTCTAACTTGACATTTTGGAACGTTGGTGTTGTAAAACACGAGAATTACAAAAGATGTGCTAGGACCAGCAAGAATCTCACGAGCAAACTTTTTTTGGGAGAGAAGGAGACAGGAGGAAGTTCGATGACAGAGATATTGAGAAAAAACTGAATATGGCCAAGATTAGTATTTACAAATTCAGAGTTGAGAAGAAACATGATGGAGGTGAGAAGAGTGGATGAGAAGGTGACGAGAAGAATATCATCATATATAGAAGAAGGAAGACAATGAGAGTCAGATGGTAGATGAACAAAGAGGTATCAACCTCAGTATTGACAAAACCAATGGAGCAAATATGAGAGGCGAAATGTTGATACCAAGTTCAGGGTGCTTGTTTATAAATCATAAATGAACTTCTTGAAATGACAAACATGATGAGGGAGGGAAGGGTCATGAAATATATGGGTTGTTTCATGTATACTGTCTCATGAAAAAAGACG
>JAYMTO010000766.1:0-10754 GCA_036898065.1 California macrophylla | reverse complement strand
CGTTGTGGATGCTCTAATATATGACATTTGTAACAAATGGAATTATTTTCAGTTTCTTGTATTACAATAGTTCTTAGTTCCAGTTTCAGTATAAATATATGTTCCACGGCAAAAAGCAACATCAATAAAGCAGGACTATGCAAAGTCCACGCAATATATATAAAGTGTTTCGGGACTCATTGTAAATTTATTAAGAAAATTCTATGTTAAAAACTTAGTAATACAAAAACCCATTATTCATCTCTTCGCTCTCAATCCTAAAGTTCATAACTTTCTTAGCTAACTTTAGTCTCCAGCCAAAACTATATATCTCGGGGAGACTCTCCACGAAATTCCCAAATTCAATATGATTGCAAATTTAAAGTGAAAAACTTATATCAATAAACTAGGTCACGAGAAAATATTGAACTGATTAAGATCGTAACACATATTTTTCATTACTAATATTTTATATGAAAATTCAGAAGTAACCGTCCTTAATTGTGCAAAATACACAATTGGTACGGAAAACATGAAATTTTTTTTGACAAAATACTCACTATCATACATGCTTACTGTTTCTATCATTAACAAAGAAGTAGGGAAAATTATTTTACAAGATTCTAATGTGATGTACAATTCGATGTCAGTCCTGAGGTAGCACCACCACTTCCATATTAACCTTATACAATTCATGGTTTTATAAGGGTGGAGATGATTTCAAAGCTTTATGAGCAAAATGTAGAAACTAAACTATTTATAAATAAATTAATCACAAGTATCAATCGATTCTATACCGGCGAGAATCGAGGTGGCCTGCTCGTATTTGATGATTTTCAATAATACAACTCTGCCCTGTCCTGATTTGAAGTTACAAAAACAACATCATTTAATTGTATTAAGACAGCTGGACCATTTATATTTTTCAATTCCAGAAATTCGCACATAAACGAGTCCGAAAAAAAAACTCGGAACATTGTCGGAGATCTCAGTCACCGGAATGGCACCAGTCTCTGCTCTCGCCAAGTACAAGCTTGTCTTCTTAGGAGATCAATCGGTCGGCAAAACCAGCATCATCACTCGCTTCATGTACGACAAGTTCGATACCACTTACCAGGTACCCAGATCTAATTCCGACCAACTCCTCTTCTCTTTTTGTGATCCTATTCCCTTTCCGTCTCTATGTTTTCTTTTTGTGCTCATTTGCTATGTTTAACTTTAACCAGACTTTTGTTCTGCCCTCGGTTTTTCTGCTTCATTCTCGGGAAAACTGAGGAAATGGGTGGAATGAATATCTTGAAATTTGAGTGGCTAACTCAGCTGCAGCAGTAGAACTGCTGTTTGGCCGGTGACAGCGAGTACTCAAGTTATACAATTTATTTCCTTTTTTGATTACAGGGATCGATTAGTTTTATACTTGCAAAACCCATGATCTGGAATTTGCTTGTTTGAATTTTAAGAGTACAGTCTGATCTGATGACCTCTTAGCATTGAGAAATGATGCAATGTTAAGAGACAATTCATGTGTTTGAGGATTGATTTGAAGCTTTGGGGTTGGATTTGGTTCTCTTGTTGATATTACACCTACTTCCTCAATGCAGTGTTTCATGTCTTACATAGGAAAATTGCATTCTTAGTCCATGGATTTGTTCATTCTGATATATTAGGTTCTTATATTTTTCTCTGATATTCGTTATTTCTAGTGGTTGAACTTATAATCCTAATTGATGATCAGGCTACAATTGGTATTGATTTCCTCTCAAAGACCATGTACCTTGAAGATCGAACTGTTCGCCTGCAATTGTGGTAAGAGTCTGAATCTGAAGATACACTATGCAAACTACTAAGTCAAGCTTGTGCCACAGATCTTTTTAATCTTATATTTTATACATTTCTGTGGTCTGTTACCCTGGGTTAAATTACTTTATATATTATATTAATAAGAAAGGAAGGTTACTCAGATCACATTCTCTTTATCCTCAGAATTCTCTTAGCAACAAACACTTCTTTTGAATTATATTAGTCAGAGAATCAGAACCCTAGTATTATTGAATCTTCCATAGAGAGTCCCAAGCAATACTTCAATTGTTGAAAAACTTGTTGATCTTGCTTCATCCTATAAATTCCCCTAAAGTATTCTATCTTCTTTATGTGAATGCATGTGAGTGTGTCCATATAGAACTTGATTGTTTCAGCAAATGAACCACAATGTGATTCCCAGATGTGGCTATGACTAAAAACACGTTATGACTTTTTCCCCCATTATAATACAATTTAACATCAACCATAGCTGACTCTTTTTTCTGTAATGAAGGTACTACTTTTCTCCTATTTTGTGGGTCTATTCTGAAGTTTATACCTCTTACAATATTGATCCTGGTTTATTTCATATGAGTACAGGGATACCGCTGGTCAGGAAAGATTCAGGAGTCTCATTCCGAGCTACATTAGGGATTCATCTGTTGCAGTCATTGTATATGATGTAGCAAGTATGTAGGCTTTGACTTTTGACTATTGTACTTTCTAATATTCAAGAATGATAGTCAAAAGGCATTAGTTATATATGTTTTTGAACATATGGGTTCTTCTAAGGTTGTAAACTTGTATGTCTAATGCACATTGCTCATGCTTGAGATAGATTGGCTAGCTGATTCTGATTGTGACCTGTCTTCTAGTTTATGTTTTTGGAATTACTGCGGTAAACTATGGAATTATTTCTGACTATTATATGTCTTTATGATTTAGGTCGGCACACTTTTCTAAACACCTCAAAATGGATTGAAGAGGTTCGGACTGAGAGGGGAAGTGATGTCATCATAGTCCTTGTTGGGAACAAAACTGACCTTGTTGATAAGAGGTAAGCATCACATGATAAAAATACATGTTAAGATTCAACCTGCCTTTCTTTTTTATTGGTTTTGTTTGTAGTGCATTTTTTCTGCATGATGCTACACCATGTTGAACTTGTGAAGGTATTGTTACTTGCTACGAGTATGTAAACTAAATTGGAAAGCTAGATTCAAGAGAGGGCAAATGCCCTTTTGAAAAGTTGCTAAATATTCAACCCCCAATTTCTTGTCTCTTCGTTATGATCCCTCTCCTTTCAGAACTCAGGAATATCATATGCCCCTCTTCTCCGGCTCTCATATGATAAGTTTAAGCTCACAAGTTGATTTGATTATTTCATCTGATAGGAGCTTTAGGTTGTTACCTGATGGAATTTGTATTTACTTGTTAAGACATGGAAAAGATGAATTAGAATAACTGATGCCTTTGCCCTATAACTTAGAAGGCAGAAAAGGCAAGGATTATTCTTCAAGTTCTATATAATTCTTCACTACTATACTTCTGTTTCATTGGCAAGTTATTGTGCCGATTATTATTTTCACTCCCTGTTTCCCCCACTTGCCTAAAGTAAAATCCTTGTGAACCAGTCAGTTAAACTAGGCTATACTCTAAAAGACCCACATGCTTGCACACTTGTTTACAATTAGAATTCATTGAAGTCTGAGAAGGTGGGTAGTATTTCCTTCACAAATTTATGAATCTGTGCTATAGTTGTATGAGTGAAAAAGACACATTGGTATATTACTTGGCTGTTTTACTACTTCTGAATGCTTTCCTGTGTAAACTGGTACTATTCAATATGAATTCACCAGTCACCACACATCAATAGCAAATAACAATATTCTCGTGCGGGTGATTACAGGCAAGTCTCTATAGAAGAGGGAGAAGCTAAAGCTCGTGATCTTAACGTCACGTTCATTGAAACCAGTGCAAAAGCTGGCTTTAATATAAAGGTCTATATCTGCAGCTTTGTTACCTTATTAAACTCCCAATGAGTGTCCTCTTTCCGAGCATGGTTGAAAGTAAAGATGATAAGGATATGTTCATGAGGTCTGGTCAAGGACCCAATCTTTATTTTGTTACCTTGGGCAAAGAAGTTGGGCCTCTTTGGTCTTCTACCAACTCCTGTTGGGTGAAGTGGCAGAATTAGAGTTCCCTTCTACATAAGGGATGGTCCTGAGCCCAATTCTTGATACATTGATTTAAATAATTGCTGATAAAAAAGAGTCCATTAGTAGAATGACTGTTTTGAGCTATATCTTCCTTAATTTGATGCTTTTTCTGTTTTGTACGGCATTCAGTTGTCGAGGCTGGTAGAATCGATGCCATGTGCCCTATCTGAATCTGATGCATAGGATATTTCTATCCCTCTCTGAACTTTGGTTCATTGATGAATTGTGGTGCAGGCATTGTTTCGCAAAATTGCCACAGCTTTACCAGGAATGGAAACGCTTTCTTCAACAAAGCAAGAAGATATGGTTGACGTGAACCTGAAGACTTCCGGCAGTGCGTCGCAGTCTCAACCCCAGGCTGGTGGATGCTCTTGTTAATGCAGCCTTGGCTGAAATATCTGGCACGATAGGTTTCGTATCTTGCTTTTTGGTTCCTCAAACCATCTGGATAGATTTATTTCTCTACTTACCTTTTTTTTGCATTTTGTCACAACTGTATTCTGGTTGATTGAATTCGAGGGGAGTTGCTGAAGAGCTAGGAGCCTAGGAGTAGAAAAACTGGGATGCGGAAATTGTTAGTTGGATTGGATTGAATTTATCATAATTATTGTGATGTTTATCGAGACTTTTTACCTTGAATAGAGATATATGATTCATTCTTGTACTGCAATGCCCTATGACGTGATGTTCTTGTGTTAGATAATCTTTTTCTGTTCGCCCGGAAAGATAGACTTATAGCTGTACTGGTAGTGCCTACCTAACCCAAACTTACTTGATCTGGTGGTTAGGAACCTACCTACCTTGCTGCTAAAACCCTAAACACTTGAACCCATAAGAGTTGCTTGCAAACAAAGCAACATAGAATGTTGGATTCTTAATACAAGCAAGGCACTTTTGAATCTAATTCCAATTCAATCCCATTGAAGACATGGCAAGCCTACAACCCATCAAAGCCCAAAGACAATATCCTAATGAAGATGAGTTTGCATTTCACAAGTAAACAGCACCCACAATTGACATTTTTTGTATGCCAAATTGGACTTGAACTCTCAGTAGATGACATGACAGGGATGGGAAAAAGAACCTTGACCGTTGGTTTCACTGCTGGCCTTCAGCTTCAGCCATATATTATACATCACAAAAGTCAATTTGACGACTAAAATTAGATGGAATTCTCATATTTGTCTGTTAAGCATGATATAATAGACTTGTCAGTTTCATACTCTTTCAGTCTAATCTCATTCTCATGTTGAAAATAGAACACCATAAACCCATTGAATAAGCAGATGAAGTTATTGTATGCGACCTTGAAGTAGCTTGGCATTTTCTTTTTTTCCATGGAGACTGCTCTTGAGATTGAACAACAAACCAGAGGTTAGTAAAATCCAAACATAACATGATTCATCGTTCAACTGACAATTTACTGATGAATTGCCATTGGTGTGTTTCAATTTCAGTACCTGATGACAGAGCTCGAAACTCGGACAAAGAGACCTCTTTCACCAAGAAACTGCAACTCCCATTCCCAAGACTTGTACACTACAAGTGGTGGCTCCGAGTGACCATCTACACCATCTTCCTCCTTGCGGGCCAATCTGCAGCCACTCTCTTGGGAAGACTCTACTATGACAAAGGCGGAAACAGCAAATGGATGGCGACATTCGTTCAGTCGGCGGGGTTCCCAGTTCTCCTCCCCCTTCTGTTTTTCTTCAAACCATCGGCAAAGGTTCGGGACTCATCAAAGCTCCTCCCCCTTCTCTTTCTGTACCTCGCATTCGGATTGCTCTTGACAGGTGACAACTTGATGTACTCTTATGGCCTTCTCTACCTGCCCGTCTCCACATACTCTCTTCTCTGCGCGACCCAGTTGGCCTTCAACGTTCTCTTCTCCTTCCTCCTCAATTCCCAAAAGTTCACACCTTATATCCTCAACTCACTAGTCCTCCTCACTGTATCAGCTTCTCTTCTTGCGGTTCACTCAGACTCTGAGAGCACAAATGGAGTCTCCAAGGGCAAGTACATCATGAGCTTCCTATGCACACTCGGAGCATCAGCTACATATGCTCTGTACCTTTCTCTGGTTCAGCTATCTTTCCAGAAGATCATAAAGACTGAAACTTTCTCGGCTGTATTGGATATGCAGATATACCCATCATTCGTTGCGACTTGCGGGTGCGTTGTGGGGCTTTTTGCAAGCGGAGAGTGGAGGAGTTTGGGGAAGGAGATGGAGGAGTACACAGAGGGGAAGGTGTCTTATGTGATGACTCTGGTCTGGACTGCTCTGACATGGCAAGTTTCTTCTGTGGGCTTGTTGGGACTCATCTTTGAAGTGTCTTCTCTCTTCTCCAATGCTATTAGTACTTTGGCTTTGCCTGCTGTTCCAGTTCTGCCAGTCATATTTTTCAGAGATAAGATGGATGGAGTGAAGGTGATGGCTCTATTGCTGGCTGTTTGGGGGTTCATTTCATACCTGTATCAGCATTATTTGGATGATCATAAATCTAAATCCAGAACCATTGATATTGAAGAAGAAGCTTCAGGCAATGCAGTAGAGGTTTGTTAATGTCCATGAATGAAAATGGCGGAACATAATGAGAGTTTGAATGTAAAAATCCAAATACAAAACAACCCTACTTTTATATGTTAAAAGTCCAATCAAAACTCAAGTTGATGGAAAGTTATTTGATCCGCATTCTTTCACACACGTCACATGCTCAAACCAAGTTCTGACATGTTAAAACTCCAATCTAACCCGAAAGCTCATGGAGATCTCAATATGTTCATCAAGCGGTCACTAAATCCACTCTTCCAACATGGGATAACTTAGACAATTTGGAATAGAACAAATAGTGTCAATACAAGCTGTTCTTTCAATGTGGTTTTGTATTTTTAACCGTACTGTATTTGTTTTGGATATCACATTACATTTTAAAAATCACATGTCCGCGACAGACCAGAGATACGCTTCCCTCTCCGTGGCTTGTTTCTCGTTTGCTCTCTTGAACATTTGCTTCTCGAATCCTACAAAGTGGAACGGCATAAACTAGTTAGTTTTAAGTACATTTCAACTGTTAAGCATAATGTAGAGTAATCAACACTAGTAAACATATGCTGCCCGGAAGAAGTAATCTCCCCATTGGCCTACAGAAGAAATGCCCGCATAAGTGGACTCACCAGTGCTGCGATCAACTCCATCCCAATGTCTTCCAGGTTTTATACCGTATCTGTTTGGTGCTGCATCGAAACCTCTTCTGATCCAGCTGTGAGGGGGTATTTCTTGAGGAACTACAAATCCCGACTCTTTCATCTTCTCATTATCCCCCAAATTTGGAAGAACAGGCTCTGAATACTTCTTCTGCAATGTGTGGAAAAGGGATGTTAAACTTAACACTAAATCTGTAATTACAATTTATGGCTGTTAAGTAGTCAAGTAAAGAGGAATTACCTTCACCAAATGTGCCATAGGATCACCCCATCTCACTCTCTCCTTCATCATATTATCCAGCTCTGGATCATCTCTGCAAACAATAAGGTCCATAAATTACTATGAACATCCAGAGGTGTAAAAATGAAAGATTAACCATTTTGCATTGTTACTGTATTGGTTTTGAAGGTGGTAGTCTAGAAGTACTTGTCAAACTGAAGCCATGAGTTAGATCATAACACGAATTATTTAATGGACAACAGAATACGGAAACTTGATATAAAAAAACACAATTACAAGGATGCAATTTGCACTGCACCACCAAAGGTGAACAATTCACTAAAAAGAGACAGAAAAATGGACAGTGTCTGCATATTCTTGCAAGTTCCCTTAACTTGCATACCTATAAATGTTACAGTAGGCAAGTAGTTTAATAGAAGTATACAGCCTTGTTCCATAATACAGTATTTTGTATATCTTTATGACAGGATAAGTTTATTTAAAAATGAGAAGGCAGACGTACCATAAATAATACATCAAAACCATTATGAGAAGAGCAATACTCTATGTGCACACCAAACAAGTCCATTTCTAAAAAAATCTATTTTTGCTATAAGATGGAAGAGAGACATAAGGATAGCAGAAACTCAAGCACCACCATGTGGTGCTGAAAGATGAATCTCCAGCAGAATGAACAGAGAAACCTATTTGAGGTCAATACAACTGTACAAGCATAACCACCCAAAACATTTTGCTTGCTTATACATGTGCTGGTTATGAACAGCAAGTACCATGACTTCCAGATATGATGATGTCTTAATCTCATTTAAGCACAAGGTAATGGGGGAAAGATGTCATAATGTCTAAAAATTAACACGAAACAGAAAGATAGCTTATAAAACAAAAAAAGACTATGCAAACCTTATTGATTAAGAAGATTAAACAAGCCAGTTTATTGATGACATGCTGAATTATTAATTATTAAATACATAACAACTAACAACAGATTCAATGGAAAAAAAATCAATTTAGGCATCCTTTGATATCTCAAGTTTTACCTAGTACGTGCAAATGGTTTTTCCTTCTCAAGCTCTAATTCCTGCAGCTTAGCTTCAGCTTCACGCTTTTGGGTCAAACCCTTGCCCCACTCTAACTTCTTTTCCTGATAAAAGAACAATATAGTAAAATTGATTATAACATTTGCAACGAGAAAAAAGAATAGAGTAAATATAAAACAATATGCTTCAAGATCTTATAATCGTCAACCTTAGCATCAATCCATCTGTTTCCAGTTTGGTACCAATAAAAGTAATGCTACTGGTAATTATCCATTTAAAAGTTTGCATAACCATTTCAATCATAAATATAACTCAAACATACTCAATCATGACCTTGAAAAGTACCTTTGGCTTTTCTTCCACTTTCTGTCGCGATTTCAAGTATTCGTCCTTCGATATCCGTTGTCCTGTAGGAACAATACACAAGCATGTAAGCATTAAGCATCACCAAAGAGTAGAATCAATTAGGATATGATATTCCCAAACCTTTTTTATTTCGATAGACAGGTTCTGCACCTCGTCCACTCATAGAAGGATCCATCTCCTGAAACCTGTAAGAGACGCATATACATAAAACTTAATAATTATTGAACCAAGAAAACCAATACCGTATAAGCAAGGATCCAATTTTCCATTTAAGCTCCGCATAAGGATGTGATATGAGGAAATTAGACCGACCAAACAGGGCATTGAAATTAAACAAATACCACAAAATTATATTGCATCAGCAAGGATCACCAATCAATTAAATATTACCGCATGCACCAACAACAAATTGGAAGTTATTTCATGGTACAAAAAATTGTAATTCTTCCATTTCCACCATAGATTCATGCCAATGACAGAAATATTAAATTTTCCAATTCCAGTTTGGCAAGTATATGATGCAACCTAGACTGCCTCCAAATTTAACCACGTGAAGCAAAACAGCTTGTAAATAGGTTCAAATTTGTTACTATGGGTGTGCATTGGAAGAGACACCTTTAACAAGAATATATAAGAAAGGTACACAATTTATATTAGTGAATAGCAATACAAACATGTCAAGCAGATCTGAAAAGCAATGCAATATTTACCTCGACCACTCGTCTCTCCTAGTTTTAGCTATCTCGTTGCTGATGTCTCGACCAGAAATCAAACCCGTTTTTGGCCGTTCTGTCATGGGAGCCTTAACAGATGATTCCTTGCGGATTTTCCTTGGTGGAGAGAGGTCTGAAAACATAGACGCGTATGAGCAATCAACTTAGATGTCTACATGAACATTGAACGGAGATATTAGTTAACAAGACCTACCAACATCTTTCGCGCTTTTCCTTGGTGGTGAAAGAGCTGAACCATGGGAAGCACGTGAACTAAGACGACTCTGACAAATCAGGGTCTGGAGGTGTGTCATTTCTTGTCCTTCGAGGTGGAGACATATCAGAATTCTGCAAATTAGACTCTGCGCGTTTAGGAGAGAGTGAAACCCAACCATTTCCATCCTCCGATATTGAATTATAAGGACGACGCAACCTCATCTGCTCCAGCCTCTTCATTCGCTTAACTTCAATGTCTTCCTCAACTTGGGGCTTTGCCTCATCTTTAGGGGGAAAAACACATATCAGTTAACAAAATGAGACTAACCAAAATGTTTAAACACATGTTATATGAAGAAAATTCTTCACCAGCTGAATCGTCACTTTCTTCTTCAATGTTTACTGGTTTCTGCCAAGCGGGATCTTCATCCACGACTAAAACCCCCTTCACTTCCGGTTTAGTTCTCTTCTTTTTATCTTCCTCCTCGGTACTTCCATATCGTTTAAGATATTCTTTCAGAGAACTCGATCCTGAAGCTGCCATTGTTGATGGCAGCTCTAACATCATAGTTGAATGACATATTATTAACACTATCAAAATTTAAAAGGTAAATAATTACAAAAATCTGAAACTAAATCGTAGAACAAATGCAGCACGAACTGGAAATTATCCACACACTAACAAATGAGAATCATTTACACTCCAAAAATGGTACCAAGTAGCAAGCACCATAGTCGGTAGTTCATAACATTCAACCAACTAGTTTCCGAATTAAAACTTGGGTAAATTACACAAAACTACCGGCATGTTTTGCGCACTAACACATAAGTTCAAAATGAATATTGGTCAACAGTTAGATACTCAAATAAAAACAGAAAAGTCACCGTTCTACATACTTGTTTCCGGCGGCACGTGAGGTCACATGAGTAATTATTATTTTTAAAACTCGGAAATACCCTTAGTCACTCAAAGCATATG
>JAYMTO010000765.1:0-10755 GCA_036898065.1 California macrophylla | reverse complement strand
CTTCATTTTCCCTTAGTAAGACTTGAGTATTTCCTGTATCTCCTATTAATATGTTCAGTTGTTAAGAAGTTGGGTGCTTTTCCTTACCTTGAAGGGTATGGCCCCAGAAGGAATATGATATTTTCTATTCCTTCACTCTTGGTCTGTATTTTTAGTGTGCATATGAATTATAGTTTTTGTCATTGACTGTGTAGTAGCTATCCCCAGTTCCCAGTCAATACTAGTAGGTGTAGCGTAGGTAAGCTTTTTGCTTAGTTTTCTTGAGCTTTCAGCTATACTAGTAGGGTCTTCTAGTTTCAAGATTGGATTGCGCAGTAGACGCCACATCACTCAAGATATTGACGAGACCTGACCGGTAATACCCGGTGGGTTTCGTCCCACCGACAACTCGTCTCCCGGTCAACTTCCGTACACATACTAACAACGACCTTTTCCTTTTAAATGCTTTTCCAGTCCAAATCCACTACTAGACTGACAGTTGACAGGCACAGACCATAATTTCCACCTCAATTATGGACTGAGGGAGAGACGACATTGATACCTTTACTTGACTTTCTTCTTCTTCCGTCACATGTAGAGAGACTGTGGCTTCACGATCCCGAAACTTCTCATGCACCCTTTTTCCAAAGCTGCTCCTTCCTCCATTTCGCAACCTCGGCTAACGAAAATAAGCTTCCGTAAGTTCAATTTCACCGTTTTAACCATTACTTTTTTTTTGGCGGATGGGTGGAGTTGCAGCCTTTTTGCTGCTCTTCCTTTGTCTTCTACTCTCTCCGATGGCTGAGAATTGACTACACGAGGCGATGCTTTGTGTTTGTCTCTCTGGTCTTTTCTCATCCGTTTTCTGCCTGGATCTCCTCCTGCTCTTCCTTCTTTCGCTTTCTTGTGGGGACATTTCTCTCCCTCAATATATGTGACTTTATCGTGCTTCATTGCTCTAATTCTGTCAATTGGCTGCTTCACTCTCTCCATTCCACACACACAAACACCAATGTGTGCATTTCGAAATTGATTAGGCTCATATTTTTTTTATTATGCTGTCATTAAATTTGGTGTGCATGGATTAAATTAGATTTCAGTTAGCAATTTTTTATTGCTTACGCATGACCAAATTAGCCCTTCGGCAATGAAGCCTGATCTCTTGTCGGTGAGTCTGGCTAAAAAGTGTAAAAAATACAAGAGATTGGTATATGCATAGTTTCTTTGTATGACTGTGGATGAAAGATGGTTAAATATTTTGTTTGGATTATAAAATAATTTGTGGCTGTGATGTAAAGATCAAGTCTTGCAAAACAACTTGTTTAGGTTTTGGGCTGTGGCTGACTCTAATTTTCATTTCTGTTCAAATATTTGGGTTGGATTGTAAAATAATTTGTGATTGTGATGTGTAAAACTACTTGCTTTACACTTAGAGTTTTATCCTTTTCTTAAAGAGTTTACTCTTGTTTCCTTACCCACACTTGTCCATTTGATTGTTGTTCATAAAGGTGAAACATGAAAGAAGTTGACATGAAGAAGATTTCAAACAATAACAAATCAAGACGTTCACGGAAGGCCAATAGAAGAGACCCTCAACCACATGAAGATAATGCTCATGGAGTTTCAATTGTAAAGGAAACTGAATTTAAAGCTTCAGTAGCTAGACCAGACCCTCAAGTGTATGAAAGTTTGGTTATACATTATATGGATGATGCTAACAGGTCTAAGGAGATGCCTCAAGATTCAAAGGCTAATGCAGTGATTGCGAAAGGGAACAAGGATGGAAGTCTAGATGATTATTCTAGTGATTTGGAGAAACAATCTAAACTGGGGATGGATGAGGAATCGGATTGCGAGACAGTGAAAGGTTCGGTATCATCTTATGGGGATTCCCCAGCAACTGAGGATGAGAAGGTAGGAAGAGCTTCTAGTGTTCCCGGCAGTTTTGCCAAAAATAATTCATCAGACAGTGGGCCTCCTGGATCTAGAATGCGGTCTGATCAGGAAACAAATAAATTCAGATCTAAGGTGTCACGGAACACTCCAAAGGAAGTAACAGAAGATGGTAGAGGTACTTCCCAAATTACAAGCAAAACTTCTTTTGATGATTCTGATACTGTGGAAGTTCCTCATAAACCTTCATCAGAATCTTCGGAAGGATGTGATGACAAGCGTAATGAAGAAGTAAAGGATAACGATGCCTTGGATGAAGCCTCAAATAATAGTATAGGAAATGATGATGAAAAAGTTGTTTATGAAGAAAATGGTGAACATGAACAAGATGCAGCTATGGAGAAAAGGATAGAAGAAATGGAAATTAGAATAGAGAGACTTGAGGAGGAGCTGAGAGAGGTTGCAGCTCTTGAAATTTCACTCTATTCTGTGATACCAGAGCATGGGAGCTCAGCTCATAAGGTACACACTCCTGCTCGACGCCTTTCAAGACTATACGTCCATGCTGGCAAGTATTATTCTCAAGACAAGCGTGCTACAATTGCTAAAAATACTGCATCAGGGCTTATTTTGGTTGCCAAATCTTGTGGCAATGATGTCCCAAGGTAAATAAACATTTTGCACTGCTTGACACTACCTTACAACTTTGTTTTCAACAAATTTTGTCTAATGCATTTCCATTTCTCATATAATCATTAAGGTTAACTTTCTGGTTGTCAAACACCATCGTGCTGAGGGAGATCATTAGTCAGTCATTTGGCAGCTCACGCCACTCAAGTCCAGTGACAAGATTTTCTGGGTTAAAATCTGCAACTCAGAAATGGAAGGGTACTGCTGGTGGTAAACAAATAAATGGGTTTGTGCAGTTTCTGGATGATTGGCAGGAAACAGGAACCCTCACTGCTGCACTTGAGAAAGTTGAATCCTGGATTTTCTCCCGGATAGTTGAGTCAGTTTGGTGGCAGGTACGACCTATTTGGGGTATTGTGGAGGTTATCAATTAAACTGTTGTTGATAACTAGAATGTTAGCAATCTAACTGAATAAATTAAACCTCTCTAATAAGTAAAATGACTCGATCTCTTGACCTCATTGTCATATGTAAATGGCTATTTCTTAAGTCAGTTCAATTAAGCCCCAAGAAGTATTTTTTTCTCGGTCGGCCATTACTTTTTTGAAGGAAGTATGGTATCATCATAAGTGGGTTTGATGTTGTTCTCCTGTATGCTGTCTGGCATGTTATATTTTTAGGCCTTGACTCCAAATATGCAATCTCCAACTGATGATAAGTCCTCTGGAAGATTGTTAGGGCCGGCACTAGGTGATAAGCAGCAGGGTAGCTTTTCTATCGACCTATGGAGAAATGCTTTTCAAGATGCTTCTCAACTAATTTGTCCTGTTCGAGCAGAGGGGCATGAATGTGGTTGCTTGCCTGTGTTGGCAAGAATGGTATGTAGCTTATAACTTCCTCCTCTTTAGCTGTGATTCTATGCCATAGGCTTTAGAATATAAGCACAGACAGTGCCCAATAATTTCTCATTCCTGTAAAAGAACTAGCAGACATGAGCTAATCTAGCATTTTTTCTCTCTATGCTCTGGAGGTTAATTAGATATGATTTATTTGTCAGGTTATGGAACACTGTGTTTCCAGACTAGATGTGGCCATGTTTAATGCTATCCTGCGCGAGTCAGTCCATGAGATCCCAACAGATCCTGTATCAGATCCTATTCTTGATTCCAGGGTTCTACCTATTCCAGCTGGGGATTTGAGCTTTGGGTCGGGTGCACAACTGAAAAACTCCGTAAGTATTACAATCATTTCTGTTATCTTGAATGTACTTCTCTTACTTGGGATGAAACTTTTTAGCGAACATCTTAATTTGTTTCCAACTTAAGCTTCTGGGATTTATAATCATACTTTGCATTGTCTAGGGGGAAACATTACTGAAAATATGTTGTATTTTGTTTCCACCATCATTATCCAATGTTAGATGTAACATATACTGAATCACATCTGTCTAGTTGTTATTATCCTAAAGGCAGTAGCACAACCGAGAATAATATTTGCATGGACTTGGTTGTGTGAGAGCATTCCAGTTGGATACACAGAATTTATCTTGCAGAACAGGAATAACTTTCCTGATCTCTTACCCCATATTTGGATGATCACTTTTTTTTATAACTTTATGATGCAGATAAACTTGCCATGCCAGTATCTCTTTTGTGTCATAATTTTTATCATTCTGATCTAAAAAAATATGATTGCATTCTTCAAGTTGACAGTTTTTAGCTTTCACAGAAGTATAAAGATAACTAGAAAGATACAGTTAACAAGTCTTTAACACAAGACTCCTTCCATGCAGATTGGGAATTGGTGTAGATGGCTCACTGATATGTTTGGCATAGACACTGATGATCACTTGGAAACAGATCAAGACAGCATTGATGATGATAATAGTAAAGGTGGCAAACCAAAATCCTTCCACCTTCTCAATTCCTTGAGTGATCTCCTGATGCTTCCAAAAGACATGCTTATGGACAGATCAATCAGAAAGGAGGTATATTTTATGACTGCAGAGAAAACAGTTCAGTATTTTTTGTTTCCATTATTTAAATATGTGTTACATTGTTCTCTAGGTGTGCCCATCCATTACTCTTCCGCTGGTCAAACTTGTACTTTGCAACTTCACTCCAGACGAGTTCTGTCCAGATGCAGTGCCCGGAGCTGTATTAGAGGCCCTGAATGCTGAGGTCTGATTTTTCCTCGTTATCGGATTCTTAGCAACTGTTGTTGATTGTAGAAAGCTTTTTGATGTATGGTTATTTCAACTCTTTCAGAGCATTGTGGAGTGGAGGATGTCGGGGGAAACAATGAGAAGCTTCCCTTACACTGCCGCCCCAGTTGTATATATCCCACCATCCTCCGCCAATGTAGCAAAAAAAGTGGCAGAGACGGGAGGGAAATCTGAATTGTCAAGGAGCGCATCCCTTGTCCAGCGGAAAGGGTATACTAGCGACGAGGAACTGGATGAACTGGACTCTCCCCTCACATCCTTCATTGCAAAAATGCCGGCTTCTCCATCTATCAGAGCCAACGGAAATGGAAATCACAAGGAGCCGATGGGTTATGCTGGCACCAACGAGAGATATGAGCTCCTTCGAGACGTCTGGTCTGTGTAAATTTGTTACATTTCTGGTGGTTCTATCTAGTACCCACATGAAGGTAAAATTGATGTGGTCTGTAAATTTGTAATTGTGGCATTGTGGTGGTTCCTGTATCCAATAGAAAGCAAACTTGATGTAGTCGAAAGGAACAAATTGTCGGCGATCACCAAATATTCAATGCATATTAGTAGTTGAAGTAAGAAAAATGCATATGTACCAAGCCTGTAAATATCATTATCATGTGCTACCAGAAAGAAGTGCATACTACAACGTTCCTTGGACTGCAAGCAACAAAGTGATTTCCACCAATCAACAAGTAATACAAATCTCAAACCCCTCCAAGACTCCTATATTTTGTCAAGCTTTTCTGCCTTGATAACAGGATTGGCTTTGGCAATAGCATCCCGGCCAGCAGTCTGATAATCAAAAGGACAGTCGTGCTTGTCAGAGTACCGATGACTTCCACAGAAGAGGTTACCACACCTGCAGCTAAACCCGGTCAAACCAACACGCTTCTGGCAAGAGGTGCACCTATTTGGACCCTCTTTCGGCTTCACCTCCAAAACCTTGCTTGAAGAGGAATCGCTCGATGGTTCTGTCAATATGACCTTTGCCTCCACTGGCACAGCCTGTAAATCCACAACCTTCTCCTTTTCATTGTTGCTTTGGTTGCCATTCTTCCAATGGATGCTGCTGCAAGTTTAGCCTGATCCTGCTTCATCATCATGCTCTTGTGACATTTCGAACACATATTCATGGTGGCTGCACTTCCAAAGAACTCGCAATTATTAACGCATAAGATGGGGCCTTCTCGAGCTTGGCATCCTGTCTCATCGTGAGATTCCATCTTCTCTAGATATCATGAAACAGTATCATCTTCAAATTTATATTATAAAAAGTAATACCTAAAACCCTCATCCTCAGCAGGCATAATCAAATCAACAATTCACCGGGGGAAATGCAGTTGACAAAAACAGCAGGGGCGACAAATAAGTACATGAGCTGCAAACATGTGTATGCATGTTCCTAGATACAAGTAACTATGCTGATAGAGAAAAAGCAAATTAGCAAGAGAACCACCCATTTCCAACAAAATATAAGATACCAAACTAAAGGTACATATATACGTCATGCTATTGACCAAAATGGTAGTAGTACCAAATTCATACAGATAAAAACTTATTGGCATCCAAAACAGAATTTTCCTATCAAGGTTTGTCACATCTCCAAGCCAACTTTATGATCAAAACTTACACAAATTTATAATGTTAAAAACAGAAGAAAAATATCATATCCATTGCAAGATTACCTACTTACAAGGTAAAAATATCACCAAAATTGTACCCAGCCAAAGAGGAACATCAACAAAACAGAACCAAAATCCCCAACAGCATAACATTCATAAAAACCAGTAAACAAGGTCTGCAGATGACAAATGAAATCTGAATTTGAACATGAAATACAACCATAACATTTAGAAGCTCTTCAGCCCCTATAGTTTCAGGAGTGATAATCATATTGTATCCAAAATACCAATTTTCTCTTGCCCTCAAAACATAATTACAACACACTAACATACAAATAGACAAAAGCAATAAAATGCCAAATAAACACAAAGCCAGCCTATAATTTCAAGATAGATGGTCATAATCTATCTAAAATATCAACTTTCTCTTACCCTCAAAACATAACTACAACATATTAACATACAAATAGACAGAAGCAATGAAATGCCAAACAAACACAACCTAATGCACCCAATCAAACCCCAACATCATCTGAAAAAAAGCATAATAGAAAAAAAAAAAAACAATGAACAAAGGACCTTCGGAAATTCAGTTAACAAGTAATGAGCTCCATAAAAGCACAGCATTTCTATCCCCAGAAACATACAAAATAATATATGCACGCATACATACATACATACATAAAGAAATATAAAAAAATGATTAGGGAACAATACCAGAGAGCTGAACGCTATCTCCAAAGACACAAAGAAGCGCCTCACCTGGTTGATTGGCCGATCCTGCGTCTCGAAACCGAACCAGGCGATTCCTGTGTAGCAAAAGGAAAAAGACCCAGAATTCAAAATTCAAATAATTAAACCCAGAACCGAGAAAAATCAAAACTTTTTACCGAAAACGAATAGATAATCGTGTATTACAATCGGAGAAATCGATACCAGAAAATAAAAAGGAGGGGAGAGAGAGAGATTTCAGGTCGCATCCAATGATTTCTCTCTCTCTCTCTCTCTCTCTCTGCTCTTCTATTTAAGATTTACCTTCAAAATGATCGGTGATCAAATTACCACATTACTCTTCTTTATTTCTCTAATTTACGATTTTACAGGCACATGTATACTTGGGCCCGAGGGTTTGGATAGTTGGGCTTGAGCTATTTTTGTGGGCTGAGCCCAAATGGAATAGTTTCCAACGAACGGCTCAGATCTACTTATTCTGCACCAGATCATCATAGAAATGGCGGGAACGAATCACAGAAGTGTCTAAATAGAAGCTCGCCGTATATGCTTAGACTCTCCATTATTTGCTTTTCATATCTTCAGTTGCACACAGCGTATCGTACCGGCGATGGTGAAAAGGAGGAAAACTAGGGTTTCAGGGGAGGAGGAAGGAGAAGACGAAGAACAGATGGATTGCGACAACCGGAGCGGTTCGTCTTCGGAGAACGAGAAGAGCCTCTACGAGGTATGTGGAATATCACTTTATACGAAAATGCTTGTTCTAGTTGAGAAATTATGTTTTTTCTTTGTACGCTTGTCAAAATTGAATGATTTAATCGTTGCTTGATTCTCTGTGTTGTTTTGGTTTATTGGAATTGGGGTACTAAATAGCGCCGCGATTACATTTTTTTGTGCGATTTGTAATGGGTAAAACCCACTAGGAAGATTTATTGATTTTGATTGGTACCAAGGACTGATTCTAGGGCTACCTATCAGATACGGTGATGGAATTCTGATATTAGTACCATTTTTCTAATTAGAAATGGACAGTGAATCCCAAGAGGCTAATTTTACTCCTGAAAACAAATTAAAAAAAAGTGTTTTTAATTGAATCTGTGAGGGACAAACTTGGAAATCTAGGGGTGAGGATTGAGGAGTTACATAAATAAAAGTTATATTGTTAAGTGCATCCTGAAACATAGCCGCGAGAGAGCAAAACCGTCCATTGTTCTTGGAAATTTTGTTCCTGAGGGACTATGCTTTTAGAATGCATTTAAAGGGAGTAACTGGCTGACCCAACTGCCGCATCACACAATAATGATTGCTAAATGAGAAGTTGCAGGTTCTTGGTGTCACTTTCTGTATTCTAAAATACCCTTTATTGGGTTTTTGATGCATTAGGATTTCTATTTACTATCTTAATGATGACCTTATGATTGTAGGTCCTTGGTGTTGAGAGGACGGCATCTCATCAGGAAATAAAGAAAGCTTATCATAAACTAGCATTGCGGCTCCATCCTGATAAAAATTCTGGTGATGAGGTAAAAGCTCATTTTTCTTGGCATTATACTCCATTGTACATGGTTTATAACTGAACATTCTTTGTGATTCTAATTTTTGGTCGTTTTATCTATAGGAAGCTAAAGAAAAATTTCAGCAATTGCAAAGGGTGATCTCGATTCTTGGTGACAAGGAGAAACGGGCTATCTATGATCAGACTGGTTGTGTTGATGATGCTGTGAGTGATAATAACTGTTACCTTATGCACTTATTTGTTTTAGCTTTAAGCAACGCATTTAATTCCTCCATGCTATCTAAAGGCATTAGCCAACCTTAAATATTCACTTATTCCTAGATGTTGGACCTATTCCTTTAAAAATGCAAAAGTGTTCTCATTAATCATACTCTACCTAATTTCTGTCTTTATCTATCTGCAATCAGGATCTCTCTGGAGAAAGTTTTGAGAACTTGCATGAGTATTTCAGAGCCTTGTACAAGAAGGTCAAATAACTAACTTAAGTTTGCTGATCTTATGTATTGTCCTTGCTTTCCATTTTCTGTACTTGTGTAATACAATATATCCATGAATTGCAGGTCACTGAGGCAGATATTGAAGAGTTTGAAGCAAATTATAGAGGATCTGATTCAGAGAAGAAAGATCTGATTGAGCTGTACAAGAAGTACAAGGGAAACATGAACAGGTATTGGAGCAGCACATTTTTCCACTCTTCCCTTTGTTGTTGGCAGTTTTTTAATGTTGAAGTTTTTCATTTTAGGCTCTTCTGTTCAATGCTGTGTTCGGATGCTAAGCTTGATTCACACCGTTTCAAGGATATACTTGATGAAGCAATAGATACAGGTAGAGGTTTCTCTGATCCTCTTCTGAAATGATTAGGCTATTTTGCTGTTATCCATCCTTAATGCTGAATATCTCTTCTTCCTCTTCCATAGGAGAACTTAAAGCTACCAAGGTCTACCAGAAATGGGCAAAGAAAATATCAGAAATGAAACCACCAACTAGTCCAAAAAAGAGGGAGCAGTAAGCGTTCTGCTACACTTTGTTGCTTGTTATTTTAAGATTTTCCATGAATCTAATATGGATACGGTGTTGCCGTTAAACCTTTCACAGATCAAATAAACAAGCTGAGGGAGATCTGTTTGCCATGATATCACAGCGCCAAAATAAGAGGAAAGACCAGTTTGAATCCATGTTCTCGTCCTTGATATCTAAACATGGTGGGGGAGGATCAACTTCTGAGCCAACTGAAGAAGAGTTTGAGGCTGCACGGAGAAAACTTGAAAGCCGTAAGTCCTCCAAGTCCAAGGGGAGGTAACCGGAACACTCAAGAAAAGCTATCTATTTACCAAACAGCTAAATTCTGTAAAAACAAAAAAACTACCTATGATGTGTTTTAGACTGAAATGCACTGCAAGATGTTTATCTATTTTTATTTAATATGAATGATGTCAAGTATGAATCATTTCTACAATGCTAATCAAATGCTTAGCTATGTTGTAGATAAAAGAAAGAACAGTCAAAATAGATTATTATTATGCAGAACAAATCAATGATCTTTATTTATTGCATTGGAACAAAAACAAAGCCTAAAAATCACAGACATGAACAGATCAAGAGGAGCAAGAACACACAAGTACAAGTGATCACATGAATAAAACAATATGTTGCTCCTTCATTCAAAGTCCTCTCCTTAATGCAAGAACAAGGCGAGCAACAAAGCGAGGTATGCACCAGCCAGAGAGCCAACAAGAGGCATGGTGGCAGAGGAGGCGACATCACCAGCAGGAGCACCAGCAGGAGAGCCAGGTGCCATCGCGGACTCGACAGCGCCCATGTCTGAATCTGAGCCAGGCGCGGATGCGCCCGTGGGTGAAGATGCGTCAGGTGAGGATGCAGGCTCGTCAGCAGCCATTGCTGCGCTGAAGAAGGCGGCGAAGACAACAATGGAGACAAGGAAGGAGATCTTGGTCATGCCCATGGTGGATGATGTTTTATCGAGTGCTGAAAAATGAGAGAATGTAGAGGCTGAGATGAAGATGAGGAAAGCTTTATTTATTTATTGTGTTTTCTTCACCTTCTACTTTATTGGTAAAACTACTTCTTCTCTCTTGTGATGTATTGCCGATGCTCTTGTGGAGGCTTTATATACGAGGTTTCTTTGCTGCTTTTGGAGTATTGTT
>JAYMTO010000764.1:0-10757 GCA_036898065.1 California macrophylla | reverse complement strand
TATCGTGTGTCTTTCTTTTCCAATCAACCTACTCCTCTCAACACAATAAACTCATTACAACCTTTTCATCAATCACACTAGCCGTGCCACTCTCATTTAGCACTCGCCTTGTGTTATACTCTCATTGCCCTGATTCTTCCTTTGATCCATTGGATTTACAGTGTCCAACTTCTCTTCCTTCTTGTTTGTATCTGTTCTGTCTTACGTTGGATTGTTTCATGCCACTTGTTATTGATAACCTTAAATGTTTGTGTACTTAACCTTGTGATTATGTACTTATACTATTACTACTTTTAGCCAAATTACATAGTTTCTGATTATATATGCTTATTGCTTAAGCTTTGTACTCTTCTTCATTACGAAATAAAATACCAAATTAGATTGTTGAAAATGTATATATTTGATAGGATGAATTAGTCAGGAAATTGTTTCTCAGTATAAAAGGCAACTGTATTAATTAAGCATCATCTAGCTTATTTTCTCAACAAAATTTGGACAAAGTAGATAAAAAAAACAGATGATGAGTATAAGAAAATAGTAGTCAAGAGATTAACCATATTTACATTCAAAAAAGGTTCACCTATATTGTCTTCTACATTTCCTAATGCTTGTAATGCTCTATACCTTAAACAAGCATACACTCCAGTCATTATGCTAAAACCCTATAACATTTTCACTGTTAACGTTTCTGAGTCGCCGGGCACTCCGATGAAACAAAAAGCGAAGTTCAAATTTAAACATCATACACAGGTAAGCGTTCCTCGATAGAGACGCGACAAATTGGGCATTTTTTACACTTCTCACAGCAGGTTCTGCAAAAAAATAAACACGTGATCTCAAATGAAAAGGAAGAAGAATGGGTTTGACATAATCAATGGGAGACGTGAAGAAAAGCTAATACTTGCCAAGACTGATTTTCCAATCTAACAAGGCATTGGATTAAAACTGTACCTGCAAAGAATTCGATGCCTACATGGAAGCAAGACCACGCAAATATCCCTCTCAAAGCAAACTCTACATAGCACCTTTTCCTGACATACATCCACACAAGATGTCAAGCAAAACTCCAACACATAATAAAACTAAGTTTACATATATATGTAAAGGTTGAATAATATACAGTAAGAATGCACAAATTTAGAAACTAAACAAAATGTGTTTATACCATGTCATGTTTAAGTACTTCCAATCCATCAATCAATTAGTACTATTTATATGTTGTTTTATCTGATCATAACTCTATTTAACAGTCCCAGTCCCATGGTTGAATTGATGCTCCCCTATCCGCCTACTAATAGATTGACTATACTAGTTTCTCAATTCAGCAGTCTGCTCAGGCCAGTGAACAGGGAAACCGTTGGGACATTTCAAAATAGCTCTTCACCTACTCATATACATCTCTTCAATTTTATTACTGTGGCTTTTAAAGCAATTAAGGATAATGGTTTGAACTGACAAGCAAACCCAGACAGGACTGAAACATTCGTAACTGAGTACCAAGTTGACTCACTATTAAGGGCTTTTCCAAGTAGAAGTCAGAGTTGAGAAAATTACATTTTGAAGCCTTTCAAACTCCTGCTGACTGTACTTTGTGATTTCCGTTTGCTCACCCAGAGCAGCTTGAAGTCTCCACACCTATATAACAAAAGCTGATTAAATAACAAAAAAACTATGACATATGGTCTCGCTAGTGTTAAAAACTTGGAAATTTTCATATTCCGGCAACATTAGATGGACAAGTGATTTGCAGTGTGACCAGATGAAACATAAGAAACAGAGGGTGACACATACACAATAACTCAGTGCCTAAATTCACAACCAACAAAAACAATATAAAAACCAGTCACCTCCTCCGCAAGATCCTTCTTAGGCATTTTTTTAACAATCTCAGGCGGATATCCACAGAATGTATTATACCTGCTTGGTCGGAACCAAAGAACAAAGATAATACAAGTTGTTAAGTTGAAATATTTGAATAACTGAATACACAGTTTTCTTTATCAGGCCATAGCCAACCAACTAATTTAGTGATGAAGAATTTTACACAATACACTAGTAATGTAAATGATATGGACAGAACATCATTCTCGATATTGTGTTTGTATGTTAGTGTTTCTTTTGTTCTTTGGCTGTGTTTGTACAAGTGTTTGGGAATGGAAATCACCACAATTAGTGTGTAATTTAGCTTCATTTTGATTCCATTCACATTGTCAAACCATCTCACAGGCATGTGCTGATTCACATTTTTAAAATGGGAATGAAAATAAGGTGATGCGAGGAAATGGGAATGGATAGGGTAACAAAAAGTTAGCATCTCCCCTCATTTACTCACAGAAGAGGGGGTGATTCCAATTCCTGCATAAAATCTATTCAAATGCAGCTTTTATGTTACTTGTAAGTAATCTACAGGTTCTAGCAACTTAGTTTTGTAAAAAAACCACTTTTACACTTAAATGTTCATGAATAAAATATCGATATCCAACACTGGATTCCGAACAGAGAAAAAAATTGAGTACATGTTAGTTTTAGATGCTATAAGACTGATTATTTAAAAAGCATGTATCAAGTATGAAAATGTGTGCAAAAAAAAGTCAATGGAGAGTTACAACCACTTTTGGAGTAAAGAACATAAAATTTGGAAGCAACATCCCATTAATGTACCAACACCTGCTGGACCAAGTTGTTAAGTGCTTGGCTTTCTCAAGTAAGGTCTCAGATCTGAGCCTTGTGGGGAGCGGTGTTGCTGATAAGAGAAAATCCATTAATGAACCAAAGCAGGAGATCCTGGCTTTCAACCACCATCGCTCTGGACATGAAGACTCCCTCACTTGGTAATCTGAATCTATGGACATATGATGTTTTTCATGGGGATAGTGTGATGGTTTTAAGCCAGGGTCTACCACTTTTATATCATGCAGAATGGCATATTACACTAAACTTAAACAGTTGAAGCCAAATATAAGTCATGACATAGTATGCATGTCATGTTATACATGGATATAAAGCACATAAGCCATATAAAATAATACTTACCCACAAGCACCATCATCATGGAGAAGTCGGGCCTGCTCTTCTCTACTTCCTTCATCAATCGACCACCAACCCAGTAGTCTGTTTTCACAGTTTGTCAAAAGCCAAAAGATTTACTCCATACTACTTACACCACCACTACTAATTTTTTATCCAAGGATCTTACCTGGAACCGTGGTGCAAGAATCCAAAGCAATCATGAGCCCTAGAAGAAAACCTAAAATATCTTCCTGTGCCGGCACTACTACGTAGCAAAAGTACAATCTTCTCTACCAACTTTGACGCAGCAAATAGAACTGCAGCCCCTTGGAGAAGAAAAAGGGGAGAGAAAATAACTGGAAGTGGTATGTGTCTGGCACTATGAGGTGTTCCCTGAAGTCAGAAACCACTAAAGCCAGTCAATACACAATAGATCACTCCAACCAAAAGTTCTAACCATTCCTTAAGTAAAACATACCTCTAAGCGCATACAAAGAAGGACTTGAAAACCAATTATTGGAATTTTCATGATATGGCCACCCATATCTTGCAGACTACACATTCTATCCTGATGCTGATCCTCCTCTGGGGAGACTACTAAGCCACTGTTCCAGTCAAGATATCTATTAGTTGCAGAAGATGAACTGGCTTCTCTTGTGCGAGCATTTCTATGGATCACTGGATTAGACCACTTTGTACAAACGAGGAAGGCAAAACACTCTGCAATGCTGTGGGGAAATTCATCATTAATGTCATTCATACGGTTGATATATATCATTGATGTTGTTCAGGTGCCACAAAAAAACAACCATAAAATTGCACATATTCAATTAAACATCTAGTTTACCTGAAGTTTATGAACAAGTCCCACCAACCAAGAGAACCTACATCACCTGCAACGCTTTTACAAGATTAGTAACCAGGTAAACCATGCATAATATGATCGATAACTCATGAAAGCATTTGTTATTTATGTTATGTCAGGACTCTAGATATCTTGTTTTCATATATTTGTGCAATTTGTCTGGCTGAGTTGGTGATACGTGAGAAGGAGCAGTTTTAAAAGAAAACAGAAAAGCATAACTAATACTAACTTGCACCAATAGCTCATCTAACACTGTGAATACATGTAGCTGAATATAGATTCTAAAATGGATAAGTTAGCATTATACGGAATATGAAACGCAGAACTAATGCATTAATAAAAGCTGAAAATGGCCCAGATGAGGAGGAGGATCAATGGAAAATTACTCAAATGGTGTGTGTTCTGTATTTATCTATTGGTGTTTCCTTTGATAGCTGTTTCATAGTGAGTATAAAAAGGGGTTGTTGAACTTAGGCAAAACATATTTGATTTATTGAGTGCGTGAGCCTTAGGCTGCAAAGGAACCAGGTATCTCGGATATCCTGGCTTGTATCCCTTCTTTCTCAATAAAATCCCTCTGTTTCTCTTTGAATTCGTTCTGTTACAGTCTCTGTTACGTATATATTCATGGCCTAACTGTAACACAATCATCTAGAATTTTTCTCAAAATTAAATGAGAACATCAAATGTTGTGTCCTTGGAATCAACAAGATGGTGAAACATCCATATTCTCAAGAAAATCTAAATATCTAGCCATCAGTTTTGCAGTTCTTCACTAGACCTCAAGAATTAAATTTTCATATCGCAGTTCAATATTGCAACTATAGAAGAGAAATAAAATTTCACTATCAGCTCATTAGAAAATGAGAAGCAGATAATAAACTTCTTCATCCAAGTGTATTTTAGTGCAACCAGTAGCCTCATTAAGAATTATTGTAATTAGAGAAATTACCACATAGCTTTAGGAGGGTGAATACTGTAGCAGCAACAAAGAAAACCATTGAGATGGCAACCCAGAAATGCTGGGGAAAAAAAGAGACTGGGAATTGTTAGTTACCAATCCATTAACATTCAGTTTCATAAGAGATTTTAACATTAGTATAGAAATTGATACTCAATGCAATATGTTATTCAAGGTTTATATTGGTATACTGTATATTTTCTACATTTGTTGGATTTGACAACTAGAAGTTGGGAAATATTCAATTGGTAAGCTAAACCGTTTGTTCTTATATGGCTGACATTATATTATCTGACACGTAAGATGTAGGATGTCCAATACCAGTTACACCATGAACATTTCTATCAGGTTGCTGCACCTTAACATGATCTATATAGAAGAGTAATGCTTACAGAATAAACGGCATATGTACATTACTTTCCAAAGGTCTATACCGTCAGAAAATAAAACTTTTAGTTTTAGATTTGGTACTACAAGATATTAATTATAATGTAATTATTCAGGGTACTCATAGAGCTAGACTTGCCCAATAGGATGTGAAAAGTGTCTTATTTGCCAAAATATAGGAATAGAATGAAAGATAGAATGGGTACATGTCCTTTAGTATAAATTATAACTTCACTACAAGCACGAAATTATCAACATTGCCACATGAGTTTTCCCCTATACAAGGAAACGAGGAATTATATTAGATAGACAACTTTCCAATAAAGTTAATTAATTAAACAAAACTCACAGGAAGTGTCTCCCATATTGCTTCATCACTCATGCTTTCTTCATCTCCCGGCATTAAAGCCCTGCACATTCTGTACAAGAAACAAACATCTGTCACTGAAAACATGGTAATCCATACAAGCACACTGGAAAACTATAAAGGGATGAATGATCTAGTTACATGATGCAGGAGATAGTACCTGAAATTGTCAATTAAAATTGTTACTTCAAATGCCAGCAAAGGAAGAAAGACAATCTTCAAATTTACAGCTGCAATACCGTTAACTGTACAGAACAAATTGCATTAACAAAGTCTGAAGACATGAATTATTATAATAAAGCACAAATGAGATCCTTCTGCTGCAAGAAGCTACACCAACCAACATATAAAAAATGCAACATTTTTGTTCAAGATTTATGAAAATCAAACCTTCCATTTGAACCAGTAGATTTACAGAAACTACACTCTTGTTCTCTCCAATATTTTCACTAAATAAAAAATAATAACTGTGTGGAATTAAGATTTATGAAAATCAGACCAATTTCAAGTCAAAATTAAGATTGCAAACCTTTTAATCAATATAATGGAATCAGAAGAAAATCATAAGTTTGTGGATGTGCTAAATCAAGTACTAGCCATAATTTTGAAGTCATTTAGTTATCTTAAACCATAGCTTCAGAGTTATCCGAAGGCTCCAATGGAATGTAGAGTGGAAAAAGATCTTCCATCCATCTATGTTATGATCCTACTGGTCGCTCCAACTTCATTCGTGACGGACATGCATATTTAATAAAAGGGTCTTTTATCCTTTTGAAGGATTTTTTTTTTGAAAAAATCTACTTTGTTTTTAACATTGTTCACAAAGCTAACCACAAGGGAGTTGACTGCTAGCATGAAAACCACACATTGACACTGTAAGCCTATCTCAACCGGTAAGGGATCAAATTATAAGGCATCTATACACAACCTGATGAACAAAAACTGAATGCATGAATTATGTGCTAATCCCAAGAAAACTACAGTTGTAACAGGATGTTGATTATATACCATAAATGCTCTCGAGATATATACAGAGAAGCAGTTCAAACGCAATAAGCAATGGCGTTGCAACAATAGCATGGCACGGCGCCCACTGTCCAATAAATACAAAATTTAGTAATCTATATTTATGATAAATTATAGCAATGGAACTTTTTTGTCAACCAGAAAATAAAACCACCGTAATTTTATACAATAATCCCCAAAAGCTTTGAAAATCATTCAACATACATGACGATTGTGAGGAACTGCTGGAGCGGGTAATGAGAATCTTCCTCGGGCAACAATCGCGTGAAATAGCCAAAGTGGGAAAAACACTATCCTGCCCATGGAAGCAGACATAAACAAAAATAAGTCTCAAAACTGGAAGAAAATAAGAATAAATGATAAAAACAACAGGATAAAACTCTGATTGCAAACTGTCAGGTATCAAGCAGCCAAATCACACTGTAATAATCTATAACAAACCAATTAAAAAAACACAACAACACGACTCGATTCCTCCGTTACACTTCCTATGAATTTCTACAAATGTTATATCAAATACACAACTACTCCCAAACATACATGTCCTTTGACTACAGACACTCAATTCTTATGTACTATAGCTGAAGAATATTTTATCACGTGACTTTGACTAAACTTCTCTTTTAATGTGAACTGGGTAACAAACACTTACTTGCTTAACATATCAGATTTTTAGAGAAATAGTATTCCATGACCAAAGGTTAACATATTTTTCATAAGCCTGCTGTAAAAGCACTGATAAAGGGGGCTGGTGAAGATAATTGGTTGTCACTCTAACAGTCCACTTTTTGTATCTAAAAGTTTATGCTTAGTAGTCTACTTTAAACAAGTCATGTGGGCTACTTCAAGTCCATGTCTTAAATCAACTTATTAGAACTGCAACTTCCATTGCCTGTACTAATGCTTGCATCTTCATTGATTATAAGGATATATACAACATGTTTTTTTTGTAGAATATCTTATTTTTGACTCAAAATGCTTATTTAAATCCATAGCTATTACAACTAAACAAAACAGTCATAATTGACCATTCTATCTTCTATGTTAACTCCAACAAAATTGAGCTACCAACTTACTGAACGCCAACAATATATTGTCTGGGTGAAAGTAGGATTATTATTAGTGCAATAGTACCTTCCTCGCCCATACTCACATCAGACCCTCCATACACATCAGCATGTCATTGCCACATCATCTACAATGACCAGTGACCTGCCAGCCTTCTATCTAGGAAATCAAGTAAGCTAAACTCACTCATAGTAGTAGAAGGAAGAGTCCATTTGGTAGGGTGGATCCAATGGAGGGTTGATGCTCTAGTGGGGAGGATGTATGGAACATCACATCCTTCCCTACCCACAAAATTGACATATTCCAATTTGGACAAATGCAGGAAAAATAGAATTAGATGAGCTTTGTTACTTCATAAAACACCCCTAATTCAAATAACAATATAGTTACGCACACTATGTAGTAAGTTGAAGCGGGGCCTTTCATTCAGGATCAAATGCATCAAAATGAAAACATGTGCTTGACAATCAATGCCCCACTACTTACCAGCATTCGTGATAAACCACACAATCATGTCCGAATAAAAATGAACACAATTAATATCACTCGGGCTACTCATCCAGCTGGCTACCAACAGAAAAGCCCTCGCGTTTTACTTTCTGTAAGAACTCGAGATAGCATGGCTTGGCTGATGACCACAACAACAGTAAATCCGCCTCAATTGCTTAATGGGCATGAAATTATGCAGGCCCAAGTGTATCCACCTGAACTTTCATCCATGGCATACTTCATAACTTTTCTTTCGGGTCAACATAAAAAAAAATGAGTTTCCAAGATTTGTGACAAAGTGGATTGGGTTGGGTAGCTGACCTGACCCAGACCATTACCAACTCCTTAAGATCCTAGGGGATGCTCAAGCAACAGGAAATTTCCATAAAAATATTGTTACTTTTGACCCCAATTAATCGTCCAAACAACAACAAATACCCAATTCATAATAAAACCACAAAATATCATACACACTTGAGCTGTTACAGCTCGCCCACACACGCAATCCATCTAACTCTATCTCTACCTATCACCTTCAATCTCTGTTAACCAATTCATTCAAAACCCAAATTGCACCCACAAAAAGACAAGCCAAAAATAACATGCATACACATATTATGTAAAATTAGCTATGGGTATACATATATAGGAGGGCAAGAGGGTGAAAGAGGACTGACCACCAAGAGTAGGAGACGATGCGATCGAGCTTGAGGACGAGCAAGAGGGTGAAAGAGGAGAGGAGGGCATGGGCTCCAAGGGCCTGAACGGACTTCAACAATCTGCGCCAACTCATCATCTCTCCTGACTTCACAATAAACACCATAACAAACTGAAAATCGCCGACCGATCGAATTGTCTCGCCTTCCTTTCAATATTTTTTCTCAAACCCTACAATTTCGTGTTTGGATGCCGAGAAAAGGCTTCGGAGGGCGTCATTGGAAGATACCTTGCATTCCGTCTCTGAGTCTCCTCTCTATCTCTCTTCTCCTTCTTCATCTTTGTTTTTGTTTTTGTTTATTTTATTTATTTACATAAAACAAAACGCATTTACTTTCTGTCAACCTCACTTCACTTTCACGCTATAGTAACGTTGTTGCTTTTTCTGCCTTTTCTTTTTATTTAAAAAAAAAAGCAAAATTAGATGTAATCCTTTTACTATTGAGTATTGACAAATTGGCATGCAATTAAAGATATTATCTTAAGATTTTGAAGTACAGCTTACAAGTGGATTCTTTTCTATAAAGAGCATCCATAATTGGCTTTAGTTTTGTAACTTTGGGAGGATGGGATGAATGATGTGAATCGATCTACCAATCCATTGAATTATTGATGTGATCGATCAAATTTAATGAATCAATAAATCCACTATAACTATAAGATTTATTTATTTTTTATTTTAATTATATTAGTATATAGTGTCATTAAAAAATGATGACATAACTAGTTTAATATAATTTTGTTTTATATGATTGTGAACGGTTAAAAATATACACACACAAAAATCAAAATTCCATTTTTGGTACAAAGGCATCAAGTTTAACAAAAATTTGTTGAAACCTATGTGACAATTTTGTTAGACCGCTACAGTATATTTACAGGTAAGGGTTTATGATGAATCATAAAATTGGCCCAACAAAGTAATGGCCCTCTTGAGCCCAATGTATCAGCCCAACCAACTAATTAATTCCCCAATGCTAGGTCAAGCCCAATGTAGAGTACGTGGGCTCTCTCCACCACCATAAGGCCCAGTTCTCTAGGTTGTCTCCCTCCTTTATATTTCTTCTATTGCTCTAAAATCTTAAAATCACTCTTTGAAAAAATCATGCTTTTAATTTTTTGGAACAAATAGTAAACTAAATAAGAAGATAAATGGTGACAGAGATGATTTCAATATTTCATTTTCAATTCTAACTTCTTCTTTTTTTGAAATAGTTTTCAATTGTAATTCAATCATTTGGACAATGACAACAAAAAAATTATAATAAATAACGAGTTTTAAAATTGACAGTAATAAATAATAATATTTTCAATTTAATCATATGAATAGGAGGTTTCATCTTTACATTAACTTAACCTTTATTTCGCTCCGTATGAACTTATTTGTTTGGTTACTGATTGTGTATCATAATACGCCTTTTCCTTAATTGATGTTACCTTAGCCCGTACACTCTCCTCTCTATTGCCAAATGTTTAAAATATATTGTAACTAAAAATATTAGTAAGATTATAAAACGATGACATCATCACTCAACATTCAAAAAAATTAAGTGGTGATATTATCATTTTATTTATTAAGTATTTAATAATGCACTTGGGGTAATTTCAATATCTTACATAAACAAACTAATGTTGCAATGAACGGTAAGACAATAAAAATAAACAAATCATAATCCTCGAATACGTTTTCAAGTTTGTGGTAATAATTGGATAAACTTGTAATATTTTTCAAAAAAAGAAAGAAAGATAAAGCTGCGATAAAGCAATGACGTGTATATTGGTTGTTGTTTGCAGGCATAGCATTATGAGTCTTTATATTCGTTAGGCGTGGGTAGGTGGAGAAAATTAATTGAATGGAAAGAGAGAAG
>JAYMTO010000763.1:0-10768 GCA_036898065.1 California macrophylla | reverse complement strand
GAACTAATAATTTAGTAATAATACATTACAATATTTATGTATATTGAGTACGAACATGTTCACCCTTAATCTTGTCGTGATTTTTTTAAAATATTGAATTTACGTGGATCCGATAATTTTATTATCATTTTATCTGATCCATAATTCCGAGTTGATTCGGGTAACTCGGGCCCTGACTGCTGGCTGACAAGGCGACACGTAGAGTGTGTATCTTACATGTCCACGTGTCTCACTTTAGCGCCTCCGATGCGAAACGAGAATGGGACAATTTAATTTAATTATTTTATTTTTTAATTTTTTTCCAAATGAATCCGAAAGCTCATCTTCTTGACGAGTCTCGCATTTACCGAAGTCGTCGTCTCTGCACCGTTCTCAGAACCACAGTGCCTCAGAGCTGCTTCCAGTTTTCGCTTTCAGCTTCGAGAACGAAACGGATATCGAGAAATCGCAGTTTCGCTTCTTTGTCCTCCGGAGATTCCTTCTTTCCCGATCGAGCGAGGCAGAGGCTCGACTCGGACTGATAGGTAACGATTTCGCATTTTGCGAGAATCTGTGTTTCCTTCTGTAATTTTCTCGGGATTGGTGAGGAAAATGAAAGCGCGTAAAGCGCGTATGGATCGTTTTTTTCATCTTCTGGATTTCGACGGAAAATGGATTTGTACAGAGAAACTCAGGAAGCAATCAATCATGATTTTTCTGGTTAGAGAGGAACACTCTGTTTTTCATTTGCGGCTCAGATCGATCATCGTGTTTTGTTTGGTAGCTTACCTTCCATATTGTGGTGTGTTTGGATGTTTTTTTCCTTTTCAGAATGCATTTATTTTCCCGGGAAAGTGGTGCTGCATGTAAGCAGACGGTATCGTTTGGTTACTCGGAAAATCATTGATTTTCTCCTCATTTTCCATGGAAAATGTTCTCCTCAAAACCTACAGTACAGTGGATGGGGGACCAAAATTTCCCTAAATCCTTCACAAGCCTTAGGATGGGGACCATTACTTACCTAAGACTTGGTTGGCAGTATTTATGACAAGTTTAGCTTTCGATGACAATTTGTCCTGTTACCTTCCATTGCAGAAGGAAATTAAATAGATGAAGAAAATAACATTGTTGTAATGATTGTTTTAATAGATGGGATAAATCATTTTTATTGATTTCCGTTAGATTTATGGATTAATGATTCCTTGTGTGTTAATTAGTCAGTTTGGTAGTTGATTTTGTTTATTTGCTTGTGTATATGTGATTCATGTACATTTGTTGATTAGGGGCTGAGGTGGGTGTATTGGCATATCAATATACCATGGCTGCAGGGGAATGTGAGATTTGTGGGTTGGTTACAGGAACTGTTTTTTTTCTTTCCGCGTCATGTGATTCATTGAGCTTTTAATGTTTGATGTATGGTTGGTATGGGGAGCATTTGATCACCGACTTTGAGCTTGCACTGATATTTAGTGCCTTAGTGGTGTGTATTATTGGCGTTGAAGTGAAAGCACTGAATAATTATTGGAAGTGGAGGTGTGATGTTAAAAGGTGAAACATTTCAATTCACTATTAACAGTACTCCCTAGGAATTATTGAGAGAGAGAAACCGATGGTGTTGGAGAAGTGTGGTTAATGTCAAATTGGTAGATAGATAATGGTAAAATTCAAAAGGAGTTTGGCTATACGGAGGAGTGAGTGAGTAAACAACAAACTGTTGTGGGAGCTCAGGGAGGGTTTATTATCTTATCTGGGACCAAAGGTTATTGTTGTTTCTTTGAATTGTGAGGATTGTAAGGGTAACAAACAGAACTGTGGGCATGTGATGTGTAATGCTCCAAGAGAGCAATGAAGATCGTGTAGATTTAGATGCTTTACCTCGAACATTCTTCCGTAGTAGTGTTACAGCGATTTACTGAACCTGCTGAGCCAGAGAAACTGAGATGACAGATTATTTCTTTGTATGAACTTTAAAGGTGAGTTTTTCTTGATTCATATACCTTTTGCTCATCTGGTCGTCTGCAGTATTACTACATTTTATTTCATGCTAGTGGGTGATCTTTCTGCTATTGAGTTCACCTGTGTTTTCTATGCTTTTCATAGAAGCAAAACTTACTTTAATCTGTTCCTGTCTTCAATTTTGGCATTTTGCTGATTATTTTTCGCTCAATGTTTGAACATTGGATTTAAGTGAATGCTTGCAGGATCAGGCCTGCAGTTGCTTGTTCATGATGGAGTGGAATGCAAAAAGCCCCTTGCAATGGGATTGGGAGAACCTAATTATGTTCAATTCGAAAGCAACTGAATATCCTAAGAAGTCAAGACCATCAGACTGGGTAATGGATGGTGAGGGATCCATTGATTTTGGCTCTTTCTATTCATCTGCTGGGGGTAGGGTTGGTAGCGGTTCTGGCTCTGACATGGGCCATGCTTCTACAAAGAGTTCAAAATCAACTTCCATAAACTCTTCATCAATTGGGGAAATGAAAACTTCCAAATTCATTCTCGAGGCTTATGATGACATTCCTGAACATTTTAGTAACAAAAATGATTTCACCAATCCCCACATAACTGATACTTCTCCCATATTTGAGGCTTCAGTCGGCTCGGGTGAACCATTGCTTGGTTTGAAGCTTGGTAGGCAGACATATTTCAAAGATGTTTGTGTGGGAAGTAATTCTAAGACATCTTCATTATCTGAGACTCCAATGTCATCCGAGGCACCAACCAAGAAATACAAGATCAATTGTCTGATTACACACGCCCAACGCTGCCAAGTTGAAGGCTGTAATCTGGACCTCTCATCCGCTAAAGACTACCATCGCAAACACAGAGTTTGTGAAAGTCATTCCAAGTGCTCCAAGGTCATTGTATGTGGTCATGAGCGTCGGTTTTGCCAGCAGTGTAGCAGGTAAAGCTCTAATGAGACTGTTGGCATGTCACACTAATTAAATGACCGAATAATAAGTTTTACTGTTTACTTCACTGACCCTTGCATGCAGATTTTATAAATAATGGATTTTCCTATAGGTTCCTTGGCGTCAAATACTAAATTTACATTCAATTTTGAATTACTAATTAGAGGTTTTAATATGAGCAGTATGTGGTCTTTCATGTAGGTTCCATGGTTTGTCAGAGTTTGATGACAAGAAGCGAAGCTGCCGAAGGCGCCTTTCTGACCACAATGCTAGACGCCGCAAGCCACAGCCAGAAGCTGTTCAATTAAATCAGGGAAGGCTCTCTACGTCATTGAATGGTACTTTTCTTTGAAGATCAGACACCCCTTCCCTTCACTTCCATTCCACTTCATGCCACCAAATCATGATATTTAGTTGGAGCTTCATGGAAACATCCACAATATAGCAATGCATCACCTTAATTCTGCACAGTTCCCATAATAGCACACATTTTTGCAGACTTCAGTCTGTACCTTTTGAAGTCTTTCTAACGACAATCTGAAAATTAGAGTTCTGTCACTGCCTTGTGGTACAACATTTTAGTCTTCGTACAATTTTATCTAGTTCTAGTATGTATCATCTGAATTAGTACTCTTTTGGTTTACAGTTTTGCCTTTTTCATCCAGCTTCAACTTGTGGTTAAATCTATCTATTGTTGCCATCGCTGGCATCATTTGGTCAGATAGGAATTTCTTTATTTCTCGTGGTTAGGACTTGGAAGTGGAAATAGTGCAGTGTAAGCCAAAGCATTTGTACTTGGAGCATGATGGAACAGATCTGAGTCTGATGATGTTAGTACTTAGAAGAAATTCATAACTTGATAAATCCTTGGTTTTGAAATGCGGCATTCAAGTTTAACTAATTTGTTATTGCTTTAGTGGAGGTAAGGAACTAAGGATAATGATAGAATGAGGTTTTCTGTACAATCTTTGATGGTTTCTTCTCCTTATATAGATTCAGTTACTACTATGGTTGCTGTTATGCCACTCTTTCTCGTCTTTTTTCATAGCCATGGAAGTAAATGTGGTAGAAATGCCACGACAATGCATATAATTAGACCTGTTCTATGCAGATATGAGGCACCAGATGAATCTGGTCTTGAATAGAGCTCCCATGGTTCAAACGAGAGAGGCTACAACTCTATCATGGGAAAGTGCATGCTTACCCACCTTTTCGAAAACAAAGGGGTATCCATTTAAGCCTACAAAAGCAGGAGTCATGGACGGACAGCTGATAAATTTTGCCAGCAATGAGCTACCGGCTTCAGTCACTAGGAGTTGTCACGATCCCAATAGGCTCTTCTTACCCAGCAAGGCGACCACCGCTGAGGTTCTGAAAGGTTTGTTCTCTCCTCCTTCATAAGAAATTGAACCACATTATTTCATTTTTTGTTTGGTTTTTAAGTATTTGTTGACGGCTTTAGTGCCCAAGCCTTACAGTAAGGCCCTTACCATACATATACCATTCACCTCAAACAAGTATTTCTTATAGGTAAAGTGGCACCTGTTGATCTTAGTTTTCTTTCTTTCTTTCTAATAGCATATCCTTAGTAGCCAGAGTTCTGAATGGTGATTCTTTTATTTTTTTTGAGTAACAATCCTAACTCTTACTCACGCCCTGGAGCGTTCATCGATCCACCACCCATTATGTAGAAACGTAGAAGTAAACTAGAAAAGTCAACTATTGAAGGAAACTCTACACCTGTGAAAATTGAGAGTTGACTTCCCAGAGATGTGACTTACATTTGGTTGGTTGATTGGTGTGAGACTGCTAATCGAGGGTGCAAAGGGTTAGGGGAAGAAACTCCGGATAAGACATTAAAACCTTTGCTAGGAGTTAGTGTTGCCTACCTAAAACTCATTATACTAGCACTGCAATTACGAGAACGGGTTTCTTATAGTTAAAGTGGCAACCCATTAATCTTAGGCATTCTCTAATGGCGGATCTTCCTCACGGAACCTTTACGTAGAAGATTGGAAGGAAACTATATGGAAATTTTCAGAGAGTTGACCTCCTCACAGAAATGGCTTGCATTTGGTTGGTTGAGCAATTAATAAGCCTTCAGGTATGTAATAAGCTATTAGGTAGGAATTGGGCAGGTATATGTATTCCATGAGTTTCATAAGCATTTTTGGTTTTGTATATCCCAACAGTGAGTTATAGCCGATTACACGCATAGACCACCACACTTTCCAAGAGGTTTTGAAGATGCCAAGGAGTAACATAGAACAGAACCCAGTGATATTTTTTATTAGCAATATAACAAGTATAAAGATTGGAATCAACAACAGCCGAACTCGTGATATTTTTTTATCAGCAATAGTATGAGGATTGAAATCGGCAACCTCATATCTAAAACTCATGATATTAACCGTCCCTCCAAATTAAGAGAACAGGTTTTCTTACTTGACTTTATTTTTGCAGGTTTTGAAGGAGGGCTCTCATCCTCCAACTTGGATCTTCACCGTGCTCTCTCTCTTCTGTCAACAGATTCGTGGTCGCCAAAAGCCACTTCAATGCGTGCGAGAAGCTTGGAATGCTGGTATGGAGTGCAAGAGTCAACCAAATCGGAAATGCCTTTGCCGGGTGACGGCACCAATCACTTTCAAGAGTTCCAGCTGCTCAAAGCACCATATGAAGGTGGGTTCTATCCGCAATAAGCTGAACCTTCAATGTAAGTGGGTTCATAGTTATCTTAATATCACCTTATGATACAATATGAACATCTTGCTAAATTTTGCTTATAAGTAGTTTTGTGATTTTATCATGCCTTCCTTAAAATATCTTATTTTTAAAAGCAACTAGTTTATCATCCGTTCCAGCATCAGTTTACTACTACTATAACACAAATTTGGAAATATTGTTAATTTGAAAATAAGATATATATATAAAGAGAGAAAATGGATGTTTTTACACAAAATGGGTTTTTCTTAGTATTTTTTATTATTTTGATTTAGCCGCTGAATTAACTTTTTTACGAAGTCAATAAGAATGATGGAATTTAAATGTTATATATTCATAATTTTGATAAATTCGTAAATATGTAGCTGTCTTCAAATTAAATTTGAGCAAGTCACTAATTTAATCATTTCAACAAGATTAGCAACTGGAAATCCAGTTTCTCCCCAATATAATAAAAAAGAATATATATACATGAAAAAACAAGCTTCCAAATCAATTAGGGGTATAAAATCATTTAAACAACCAATGATTATGGTACCTCTGATGTCGAAGAACACGGTACAAGGTAGTGGCAAAAATTTAAATTTTGAAATAAGTCCGACACCAAGACAATAATAGGATTATACTCCCATCATTCTAACTAAATTAAGTATGGTTATTAATCTTTCATATAAAAATTAAGGATCAACGGAATTAAGGCTTTACTTCACCACTTGCTAATACACACATATGGATGTGGTAATAATAAATAACTCAAAGAAGAATATCATTAAACATGACATTTATTTTGGAACGGATAAAAAACAAACTCACTAACACGGTAAAAACCTAATTAAAGTTGCAACTAAAATTCAAAACTTCATATGAATAATGAAACAATATAGCATGCAGTTTACTCTCCACTGCTGGAAATTATATCTAAAATGCACTTGGACATACTTAAATGAGTTACAAAAACCCCAAGTACTGTAAACTAACATCCAGTTGGAGAATCTTTTTCAGACAAAACCTGGCTAAGTGACGGACACATGAAACATCAAAAGAATCCACAATGACCGTTAAATACCATAGCGGTTTAATACAACTGACAAGGATAATAAGAAGGCAAGAGTGACAGGACAACCGCTGCCACATGAGGGACGACAAGACTGACTTTCAGACACCCATACTGAGCAATGCTGGACGACGACAACTCTGGACCTTCTCAACCCTCAAATAACTCCTAGTACTCACTGGAACAGTAGACAATTGCAAATTAAAGGATACCCGGGACATAATAGAAAAGACAAATAATATATACACTCTACATGATCTACCCAATAGAAGGGAAAGACAAGAACCCTTTTGCCAAATATCCTTAGCGAAAGTGGTTTGAAGTTCATGAATTCGAATACTAATCAAGTACACGGCATTTACAAAGATGATTAGCCAAAACAATAATTTCAACAGGTGAACGGGAATATAGGTAAAGTACATCACACAACAAACCTGATCATTCTTGTCAGCTGTCGGTGAAGGGGTTTCTGCTGATTCAGCCGGCTTGTCGGCCCCACAGTTCTGCCTATTGCACTTAGTCCTGAATGGATAGTTTATGTTGTTACATTTCTCGCACTTCCAGCTCCCCTCTGGCATCCTTTCTGAAATGCATGAGATGATATAAATACATAAGTACATAACTAAAGCAGTTAATCCATCCAACCGTTCTGATTTGGGAATACGTACTAGAACTCTTATCCGATTTTGCAGGCTGCACATTCAAGAGGACATTATTATACATTAGATCATAACACCAGGTAGAGAATCTTGATGGTTAATAATAATAAATCAAGTCTAACTTCCGCTCCTCAACCAGTAACTTGCTAGTTGCAAAAGGCAAAGAATAGGTGATAGAGATAAAGTAAGGCATAAATTTGCCAAACTGTTCAAGCTGCACGGCTTAAGGCCTAGTACCTACTTCCTTGAACAGAAAATTCTAACTATTTCATGCATTAAAGCTACTAAAGTGAGCAGTACATACAAACCTGAGAACCAGGCTTTGGTGTATTGCACTTTCTCATGTTGCAAACAGTTCTGAAAGAGAAGTTCACATTTCCACATTTTGGGCACATCCAGTCGTTATCTCGGGTTGCATCTAAATTCACAAGAAAAGGGAAATAAGATACGGTGGATCAAGGTAATGATACCAATCAATCGACTTGAAGCTTCATAAGGAATAAAGAGTTGGAGCAAGATAAACCCGCACCCTTCTTTAGTGAATTATCCTCTGGAAAAAACCCTGGCCTTAGTCCCTGCAAAGATAGTACCCTCATCAATAGCATTCATATTTTATACATAAGTAATCTGTTCAGGTTAATATAATATAAACAAAGTATACGTTAGCATGTTGAAAGCCCTTAAAAAGGAGGGTATTGACGAATTGTCCTCCATATGTTATTATCGCATTATTTTTGAGCCGTGTGCCAGCACTTCTTTGCATGTATGTTCAAGGTATGACAAAATGAGATACACAGAAAGATTAAATTAAAAAAACGCATGTGAATGCAAATCTGAAAGTTACAAAGGCGTATTTGTAACACGCAGAAACCAATATAAAAAAATCTAATATATACTAACCACAGGAGCATGGCCCATAGGCAAACCCAAGCTACTGTACCGGTCCATAAGAGCAGGCATGCCATACATTCCACCTGGAAAAAACGATTGTCTGGACATCAGAACATCACCGCAAGGATACAGGATAGTTCACATGCAAATGTGAGTAATTCATTTTTGCAATTTATCAACAAAAGGTATCTCAGAAAATACAAGAAATCAGCTTCAATACACTACTAAGACCGTCCAAAAATATATAAATAAACCTTATAAAAATTGAAGATAAAGTGCATAGCCACTATAACAACAAAAAACGGAACAAACCATTGCCCATCATGGATCCACCAGAGTAAGGTGCTGGTGCTGGTAAATGCAGAGGCCGATAGGGGCTGCCAGCAGAGAGACGGTTTCCATAATTGTAATGATAAGGTGATCCCCCAGGGAACGGAAGGTCATAAGGAGGAATAGATGATCCATAAGGTGGTACACCGGCACCAAGATGATAGATTGAAGAGGGTGCAGCAGGACTTAAGTAAGGTGCTGTCATTGAGTAATTCTGGGGAGGTTGCAAAGGCTTTGTAGCAGATTTCTGAAAATGGGAAGGGGCATAACTTATTGCAACACTTATTTAAGAATATGATTGTAAAATATAAAACATTATTTATGATTCTTCTTCATATTTCAATACAATGAGAGCATCGCTTTATATAGGGATTAATCATATACTAAATAGGAAATATATAAACTAAGACTAGGAAATTAGGTTTAGGAAATATTCCTAAACTCTAAAAATGATGATGCAGCCTAGTTGTAACTGCATAAGAGACATTAAAGGAACTGATTTGAAGTAAAAACTTGTTGAGACAAGACTTCAAACAGTTATCAAATTATAATAGGAGGGAATATAAGTTGTGTCGTGTAAATTAAAGACCTGGCCCTAATTCCTAAAAGATAAACAGACCACTATAACTTACTGCAAGATGATCAGCTGGCCTCGGTTGAGTGCAGTTACGCATATTGCAAGTTGTCCTGAATGAGAAGTTGACATTGCCACAGCTCGGGCAGGTCCAGTCATCTTCCCTGCGACTGCCTATAAAATACAAGATATAGCTGCTCATATCTCCAAATTCTCAACATGATAAAAAAAATATGAGGTAAGAAACACCAAAAGAAGCTATGCACAGAATGTGTAGGAGTACTACAGATCACTGCATAGTTAGTTTATTTAATTTCAGAGATCAAGTGCATTGAACGATATGCAATATCAGATCGATAAGTGCAGCTACATAACTATAGATGTATACCACATGAAAAGGAAACAACTAGACATTATACAATGGCAATGACCTAAAACTTCATTTAGTTTATGGTCTATCGAAACAGTAGATGGAGTACTGTTATTATTGGCAAGATCAAGTTAACTCTAATTGCAACCAATTGAAATATAGGCTATCCTCCTCATTCCAGCTTAGATATTTACCTCCACTCTAAAAGGTTTTCTGATACATTAAAACATACCCATCTTCAATTATCTGACAATTCTTTCTCTAAAACAAAATATTAACCTAAAAATGGCACACGAGTTGTTTCCTCATTTAAGTTGAGATATCAACATTGGGTTCTGGATGTTTTACTCACAAGAAGCAAAGTGAAAGCAAATAGGTCAGTGATAACTTTTTAGAAAGGTTCCTAATCCCATAACTCACAAGTTAATCAACATGCAAATGACAAACCACTTTATATGTAACAAAAATAAACAAACAGCTCCAAATAGACACATAGGAGGAGACAATGTAAAGATAAAATACCACTTGTTCTAGCACGTTTGGCTGCCGAAGAGTTTCTGTTATCAATCTAAACATCAAACATAAAAGCTCGTTCATTAGCTATGCACTGAAGATATATGCATTCATAAATCATTCAAAAAGACCAATTCCTTGAAACCTAATCAATTATCAACCGTATGAATCTAAATTGGTAAAAATTAGCAAAAAGTCTATTAGACATAGAATTGAAAGGAAAAATCGAGACAAGAAACAAAAACAGTACCAACTGCGAGGGATTTGGATCATGCCAGCTCTTCGTCCTTTAAAATCTCTGAAGACCACCTTGACAGTGCGAGGGTTGTAGGCAGGCCATCTCCGACGACTAAATTTCCCGAGAGATAAAGAGACTAAAACAGGTTTGTATATTAATTTGTACAAATATACATGTTGCAGCCGTAATGGTAGTCGAGAAGCCAAGGGTAATCGAGAAAGAGAAATTGAATGTTGAACATTCAACTCAAAGTAGGAAACAAAGAAACTGAGAAAGAGACATGGACAGTTACAGGTTCAAAAAAGTATACGTAGAATCGATATTCCCGCCAATAAATTCGCATGTACAAAATTGTAAAATCCAATAGCAATGATAAAAACCAGCAAATTATTCCAAATTTTTAACATATGTTCATAAATCTAAAACATATTGCTAAATGTCAAAAACCAAAGCATGTCTAAAATCATTAAAGCAATACATAACACATGTTCAACATACACCACCCGATGGAGGTGGTAGAGGTG
>JAYMTO010000762.1:0-10770 GCA_036898065.1 California macrophylla | reverse complement strand
TCAGAATCTCCCTGATTGCTAGAGCTTCCGCCTCCACCAGTTTAGTCCATCCCACCAACCTCTCCCTCGATATTCCTTAGCACCCATCCTTATACTCCCTCGTGGCAGCCCTAAAAACGCATCTATATTTACTTCTAGGAGACAAAAACCAGTTGTTTTGATGATATTGAAAGCTATTCAGACTTTGCTAGTTATGATTTTATTTTCTAGCTTAGACAACATTGATTATAAGACTTTTATCTTAACTTCGACATGTGTCGATAAAAAATATTAAACAATCTGCGATTTGAATACCTCGTTATCTCATTCGTACGTAGATAGAGTTATTAGATTTCTCTTACTATGTTCTTCGTTTGTATTCTATTCCATCAAGTACAAGTTTTTTGTTAAGACGTCTTAAAAGTAATTGAAATTAACACCTCTCATTCAAAAAGTTTATACACAATGATAATGCGTACGACCTGACCTCAGCATCAGGTCCGTCCATAGTAAAGAAGTTGTACAGTCTTAGCAAAAAAGTAAACAACATCAACTGTTCCCAGTCGCCTAACGCTTCCCGCTCTATTCCATTCTCCAACCTAAACTCTTCATTGTCCCATCAATCTTCTCGCGATTCTGCGAAACAATGGCGAAGAGAATGGGGGTTGGGAGAGACATTGTCATCGATCTTTCGTCTCAAGGTATATCGCAAATAGTACTGTTTGGCTGGCGAGAAAAGGAAATATTTTTCCCATGCTATCTGCAACTTGGTAGTGAAAAACCCAATTTCTCTTAATTTCCAACAAACCAAACTCTATTGTTTCTTGCTCTCAAGTTGACTGAACTGTTATTGATTGTCATTTTGGAGTTTCTCCGTGGATTTCGTGTTTATTAGAAGCCAAGTGAGTGCATTTTTTAGCAATTAGGTTTTGTTTCTGCTGGCAATGGGTTTTGGTTGACTAAAAGAAGATATCTAGTTCCAATTTTGTGGAGCAAAAACCACAAAAAAGGCATTTTTAGTACTAATGAGTTTGCTCAGCAGCCATGAGTAGGGCGAACATGTAAATTTATAGTAATAACATTTCAGAAAATCCTAAAAGCGATTCAGCATTAATGAATTGGAATGTCTTTAGTTGCCTCATTCTAAGAGACGTATAGATGTATCCCTTAAATGCAATATGCTTGGAAGTATGTTGGAGTTATTCAGTTTATGTGCGAGCACTGTTTTTTTTGGGTATGACTGTTGGCTACTTATTTTTCATTTGTGTGATAATGGAAGAGTGATCTGTCGTTTCCTTTCATTCTTAGCAATAGCTTACTCATAAGTTCTCTCTTTTCGATTATATTTATCTCTTTCCACTAAGTCTTCATTCTCTTTGACAATATTATGTTGCCTATATGTGTGCATGTTTGGGGTTCAAACAGTTTTTGTTGATCCAATGTGGCGAATTTGTACTCATGTTAACTTTGAATTGACGCTGATCAAATCTCAGAACATGATTTATGTTTTCAACATATTGAAGCACGGTTAAATGATTGCAACTTAGCTTTACCATGCTTTTCATCTGACATCCATCGTGGAGAACGATCAACGAGGAGGGTCAAGTGCAAACATTTAACTCCTAGACAGAAGAAGTTGGACACTGAAGATTTTGATTGCTACTTGCAGTAAGCTATCGAATAAGTTCTTTTTGTCAAAAAGAAAAAAAAAACTCTATTTGTCATGTTTTCTGAATATATTTGGTATGAATGTATAGGAATATATGGAACAACATCTCGCAAAATAAGAAGACTTCAATAGGTTAGAACATTTTTTGTTGATCCAATATGGTGAAATTTCTGCTCATGTTATGAATTTGATTAATTTTGTGTTGATGCATATCGAATTTCAGAACATGATTCGTGTTTTCAACATATTGAAGCACGGTTAAACGATTGCAACTTAGCTTTTTCAGGCTTTTCATCTGACATCCCTCGCCGTGTACGATCAACGAGGAGAGTCAAGTGCAAACATTTAACTCCCACACAGAAGAAGTTAGACACTGAAGATTTTGATTGCTACTTGCAGTAAGCTATCAAACAATAAGCTTTTTTCGTCAAAAAGAAAAATGAATCTCTGTTTAGTCATGTTTTCTGAATATATTCGGTGGGAAATGTATAGGAATATATGGAACAACATCTCGCAAAATAAGAGGACTTCAATAGCATACCTTGACTGCTTGTGGTTTGCCTTGTACTTGCAAGCATCCTTTAAAGCTAGCGTGCTAAGATGGATTAAGAAGAAGCAAATATTCACTAAGAAATATGTTTTTGTTCCTCGTCTGTTGGTCTGTCTTTCCATTTCCTTGACTCCTAAACATCACTTTCCTGTTCATTTTATTAGTGGTACATGGAAATTGATTGTTTGAGATGCTCATTTGTTAGGAGCCACTGGTCTCTCCTGATTTTATCTAACTTTTGTGAGAAATTGCCATCAGAAACCACCCCTCCATGCATGCTATTGTTAGATTCACTTGAGAGAGCAAATCCAAGGCGGCTTGAACCAAATATAAGAAAGTATGTTTTTTTCCGCACTTCCCTCTTTCATTTGCTTTTTGACTTGGCTCGAGTATTCATTATGTTTTGTTTGATTCTCAGGTTTGTGCTGGATATTTTCAAAACGGAATAAGGCTATGATTTCAGAAATTCCACTCCAGGTGATTAATTAACTGCATGAGTTTTGCTCCTAGATAGCTTCATATTCTTCTAATTTTCCAATCGGTAAAAAATGAGAAATGTTTCAGGCTCCGCAACAGAGAAATGGTGTAGAGTGTGGCGACTTTGTGCTCTACTACATGAACTTATTTATTGATAGTGCTCCAGACACTTTTAGCATCCAGGACTTTCCATATTTTGTAAGTCTTCGTTCTTCCTTGTCCGATTCTGACAAAGGTTATGTATATACATTTGGGTGATCAGAGTTACCCTTGTGCAGATGGATGAAAAATGGTTCAGTCCTGAAGACCTGGAGCATTTCTTCGAGAAGCTTGATCACTCGGGCATGTGATTTTTTGCAGGCTTAATATACTTACAAGATAAAGTTCAAGTGTTCAACATGTGTTGTGATTTTGGCTTGTAGACATGCATTTTGTACAATTTGTAGTATTTTAGATGAATGGTTCTGTGATCAAATTTGAAGTGACTGACATTATAAATATTAACTTTCAAAAATAAATTAACCGGGAAAATTTTGCAGAGAGAAAATTGGGAGCAACAAAAATGAACAATTCTAAACCAACATTGTGAGCATCAAATCAACAAACAATTTTAGATTTCTCTCCATTCAACTCAAGCTACACAATTAGCTAGGCATGCCCACATAGGCCACTTCTGAGTAATTCGACATGAACTGCATAACCAAATTTACAGTTTGTTATCAGAGACTAAAATTACAAACTGTGCAAAATAGGGCTGATTTCTAGAAAAAAAATCATTAGATCTAGAACTTCAAATTGAAACTCGAGCTTGGAATCTTGATTGTGCCCTTGGAAGGGCTGGAAAGGAGATCCAAGCTCTTTGCCTTGAATGTAGTTTCTGCTGACTCGAACGCTCGGGAGGCTTGAAGGGCCATCTCAGCATGGAGTTGGAGACATGTCACAGCCATCTGAGGTAAATGTGCACAATGGTAGACACAGACATTAGTTAACAAACCAATTACTAAATCATACATGCACGGAATCAGATTTCATCTACTGAGAATCCAGACTCAAAAATGAAAGAATTTGAGTAAGTATCGCATCTTTACTGATCTTCTGATCTCCGGAGGACATTACCCTAAATAGGTCTCCAGTAAACCCGACAAGATCTTTGCCCTTACAATCTACCAACCAAACTGAAAGGACAATTTAACTGTGGGTGATATCCCAGCTGGAAAGTCAGACCCCACAAATTCAATAAGGAAGTACATAGATCACCGAAGTTGAAGATAAAATTGTACATCATGAAATATGAAACGAGCAGTTTTATAGAAGTTCAAGATTCCAGCTTACCGTGTAACAATCTCTATCTGTGTCTGACTCAGCAACATGAAGGGCAAATGTGCGGACCCATTCAAGACCTCTGGAAATTTCAAGATTTCCTTCAACCAAAGCTGATGCTACATAAGAGGGGTGAAGAGCCACCAGTATGCATGAGCCTGCAAAAAGGACAGCTCTTCTGACATATGCTTCTTTGTGATGGCATACCTCCCTGCACATGATAATGAGAATCTGGTACATGATGATGTGCAAATGGCAAACCACTAGCAAGGCATTCACGTGCAAGTATGGACATCCATCCTGAATTGGTCAAATAATTTATCGTACTTATATATTTAGCAATAATGCCACAAGGTCAATTTGTAGGGTCTGATATCATCTTATAGAAATTGTAGAAATATATGTTCTATTTTAGTACCTGGATCTCAGCATATCTAGAAGAGGGGAAGCTAATGCAGATGCTTCTGGATGCATGGCTGCACATTTCATACAAACACCAAGCATATAGATGAGTTTTCCGAGGACAATGAAATCCCTTCCGAGAAAGTCCACTCCATGTCTTCTCTTATCAAATCCCTGCATGGCAGGAAGCATAAATGCTGCTGCATATAAGGGAAACTTATTATGGGACCATTCCACTTGGCCCTGTTGCGTGTTTGCTGATCTGAGGCTCCACCGGCGTGCCTTCCCCTTCTTGATCTGACTCGCCCTTAAGGGAAGGTCTCTCTCATAAGTATTTGACCAATTCAATAGAGTTCCTGTTGTTGCGACCTCTTTCCAGGAACCAGCTCCAGGAGGTCCTGCGCTACTAGGCAAGAACCAGGGCTGAGATTCTGAAGCGGATGATATGAGGACCCTTTGCTGATGTTTAGGTTTCATGGTTTTAGTATCAGAAAGCTCCTGTGCTGCATCCGTCATGATATCCAGTATCATTATGCGTTGGCTGACATCCACGTTTGGTGAATATAGTAGCTTGTTTAGAGTATCAAGAGATTCAACTGGACAAGTGGAAACCAAGGCGACCAATGCTCTCTGTCTCTTCTCTTCAGCTGACTCTTCCTCACCTTCTACGGCCAAATCAGAGCAACGGACCTGTACAAGAGTTCTGACAAGATCGCCTGCTATATGCTTAAGTTCATCAGGAGATGCTCTAACAAGCTTCTCAGCAACATCAAGAGCTCTCTCCACCTGTGGAGTAAATATACCTATCAGAATAATAATTTTAACCAGCTTTTGAGTTAATAAGGATAAAGCCTCAGCGGAATTAATTTATTTTGTTCTCCTCTATGCATGAAGATGTTATAGTCGACCTTGGGAACCACTTTACCAAAACCTATTTGACTTGGCAACCATTGGTTACTTATACCATCAACTAAATATATATTGGTGAGTTAGAAAAGAAACTACCAAAGTGTATTACCAAAAGATTTGATGAATTGAATTAACTTAAAAATGGCAAATACCAACACACAATGATACTTCAAACTAACAAGAAAGTTTTTGAAGACACCAATAGCACGTGAAGTAAAATTACATACCCCGTCAGCATCATCAGATTTCCTCAGTGCTCCAACTACATCAACCAACTGTGAGAAGTTTTTTCGCAAATCTGTGTCATCATCAGACAGGTCATATGGTTGCAAAGATGAATCACTCAAGGAATCAGAATTCTCGCTCACAATATCATTGTCATCTTCATCAGACTCTGATCCATTATTTAATGTAGCTGGATCAATGATCTCATCTGGATCCAGCAGCGTAAAATCAGGTGATGTTTTATGTTTACCCTTCCTGTTATTGCTTATAGCATTGTCACCTGTGTGGTTCGAGTCCTTTTCTAGCACCAAAGAAGTTAAACTTTTGTCAGTTCCCAGTTCTGCACTGTTGGAAGTAGCAATTGTTCCCTTCTCAGAATTAATTAACCCAAAGTCCCAGCTAATTGTCTCCTCAGTGCAGGAATCGTCAAGGTACAAAGGATTTTTTGGGTCAATCACTTTAGAAAACACTAGAGCAATACTACTAGCCATTTTTCGAACTAAATGAGTAGGACTCTCCAGCCTACCTGCCAGGGAATAAGAACAGGTATAAGGGAAAAATCATCAAACAACCAAATTGTAATACTATTACCCAATGAAGGGATAATAACATACAGCTAACTCCTTGAAGAACTGACTGCATCACATCCTTTGTCTCATCAAGTTCTTCTTTGGACATCTTCTCCAGGGAAAGGCCTAAAGCTGCAGTCAAATCTGTACCATAATTTAAGGACAGAGAATCTCAAATAGCAAAATAATGAAGCTTATTTTAGTTCTAAGATACTTAAAAGAAAAGGATAACCTAGGTGGGATGATGCATTTTTAGTTACTTTTGTATAGTTCTCTTTCTCAGAAATATATGGAAGCTTCTATAAGTTCTCTTGTTACAGAAATCATCACATTAACTGTTAACAACTACTTATACAGAGAGCTATGGAGAGCAAAAAGGATACAAGCTTGTTGCTCAATTGAGGCTGATTGCACAAACTCCTTTTTACACCAAACTGCTGCTAGACGTTGTGCTGTGTCTAAGAGACCACGAGTATTATGAAGCCTTTTGAGTGCAACAGCATCAGGCGGGCATTCGAGGACAGCAAATTGAAGGATCCATCGCAGGCAAGAAATAGGAAATACTTTCCAGAGTAAAAATTTGTCAACAAACATGAACCTGAGAAGCACAAACTATGAAAAATGGCATCTGGTCTAGTAGATGGGGAAAGAAAGCAACACTGTAACTGGAAAGGGAAAAGGCAATTGATCTCTTTCATATAAAGGATATAAAGAGAGGGAGTTTTTCACTATTCAATGCAATTATTGTTTCATATGCAGATATGTAAACAGAAACACAGATTCACTTACTTGACCGATGTCTGCTGATTTATAATGCGATGAAACAATGTCCACAGTATCCAGTAAGCTTCAATATCATTGGCATGTTCAGTTGCTAGCTGATGCAACAGCTCTTCAGACATTCTTTCCACAACATAAGGGTCTCTGACTGATTCCATTATCTTTAACCAATACTGGGAACTACGGTTCGACACAACTAAATCCTCAAGATCTGAATCAGTATTCGATGACAGGAATGTTCTGACATGCTTAACAACTCGTGGAACTACTTCACTCACCAGCACATCTGCAACAATAATAAATAGTAATTCATGTCGATTCTAATATCTTCCTGCTTGTATGGATAATCAAAACAAAAATATGAGGAAATCTTAAATCCCATTATTGGAGAGCATGAGAGGTTCCTCTGCCTTAATTAGTATGACATACTGCTAAAGAACTTCCATAGAGTACTGCGCCAGTTACGAACTTGGGTTGCATCGATAGGATCAAAGCTTAGTTTAGCAACACATTTACAAAGAACCTTTACCAGCATTTCCCCCCTTAAAATATACAAGTGACTTGAATAGGCCAGACAACAACGTGAATTGCAGGCTCTTTTTTTTTTGCTAGGCAATAAAGCTGTAAATCTCTAACCCCTCCCCACCCTGCCCAATGTGATTAACATCAGTGCATGTGGCTCACAACTAATTAATCTATAAGATATTGGAACTAAGCTTAAATATTATGATAAATCATTCTCTGCGCGTGGAACAACATATGGGCCTTTGGCCCATAGGGATATAGATTCATGAGAAAGAAGCAATTTACAGTTCTATCTTAAGAATTAATAGATGGTCTTAATTTTTTTTTATAATGCATAACTGATAGAACACATTATCACCATGAAAGTTGACAGCTCACATGACATATGACCACAGAAACACATAACAGATAGGAGAAAACATCAAGTTGACTGAGGATCAACAGGAAAACTAAAATAGATGATAAGACACAGGAAGTTCCACTACCATCCCAAGTTCTGTTGTTATAAAGGAAGCGGCAAGTGTAGCCTTATCATGGAAAATGATTCTTTAGAAGAAAACCTATAGGCAAAGTTCAATCTTCTACCAAAATGCACAAATTCTACAGGCACAGTAATCTTTCGGGGTACCTGTAGATCCACGTCGACAAATCCAAGAGAATGTTTCCCCAGCAAACAGCAAGTAACAATCCATTTTACTTTCATTTAAGTTCTCCACTTCTTCTGCTCCAGAAATAATTTGATGAACAACCTTCTTGAAGAACAAACTAAAATGCTGGTTAAAGAATAAACTAAATGTCTAGGATAGTGAACAGAGAGAATTTCAACTTACAGTTAAGTACAGGTATTACATAGTTGAATCCTTTCCAAGGTCAGTTCATAGAAAATAAATAATAAAACTTTCTAACATGTTCAACATCTAAAAACAAACGAGGCAGAGTGCACGTGCTTGCACATGTGTGAATAACCTCAAACGGCATCTAACACCAAATTAAAAAAGGATACTGTGATGAAAGAGAAGTAGGGGCTTTCAACCGTACTTTGTCAGGAATAGATGTAATAATCTGTGCCATCCTAGACACATTTGTCTTGAGCTGTTCAGTCATAACATTTTCAGATTGGCAGTAACTGCCAAACAAGCTAGACATCTGGAGCACCCCATCATTTTCTAGCAAGTGAAGAATGAGTAACCTGCCATACATATAGAGGTGTCAACTGCAAAGGGGCAGAGTAGAGGCTAAAGTTCTTAAGACAATTACACCTACATACATGGAAGGCAAACATGTCATAAAACAAAGCAGGGTGGGTATCAGTTGAGATGAGAGATGTCCTCAACACAAACAGAAATATGTATACTTGTATAGGGTAAACAAACACTGTTTATAGAACATTACAAACTAGCAGATCCTACTAACATTTTATCTTTGCAAATTAGGCCACATGATGAAACCATATCTCAGTTGCTGGAAGCAAACAAATTTGGTGACAAGTCTCAAAGGTGCTGTAACATTCTAAATTTGAACGGTTCCATTCTCCACGTCACGTGGACTAGTTCAATTAAGAAGCTTAAGTTATGAATCTATTCTTACTTCACTGATGTACTGCTTTTGCAACCAACATGTGAAAAGATGATGAGTTGTCTATTGTAGAAATATTTTCTCTAATGAGTGTTAAATTGTGGTTGGTTACCATCCCTATAGATGATATCATTCATGTCAACCACATGGAAAAGAATGGCCTAAAAAGACAAGGAACTCGGTGGAAGAGAATATGTAACATCTTCAGACATACCTTTCAATATTCAATTGGACAGCATTAATGTCAAGATCATTAACACTTTCTTTCTGCTGTAGGCAAGGAACCAAAGTTTGAACGACCTCGGTGGCAAGTCCATCAACAAAAAATACATCATAAACATGCTTCCGTGCTGAAAAGGGGAAACAAGCTAGCCAACTGGAAGCAACATCTGCATGAAATAACCCCTTCTATAAAATACCTTTCATGCACAAGACTGTCAAAATACACAAAAATCCACGGCACAAGTTGCATAGAAAAGCCTAATCCTCCTTGAGCATCTAGAAATAGTCCATGAGGTGTATAATCCATACAAAATAAAAGAACATATAGTTTTCAGGTTGCAGCAACCTATGAACTCCTCAAAACTTTTAAAAGAAAGCACATTTTTCATTTCATGAGGATCATCAAGACCAGTTTGCCAAGTATATCAGTGAGTGCATTGCGGATTCAAAAATCTCCAGTTCTCTATTTTCTTACTAATTTTAGTTTCTTTTACAATTCAAAAGAAATACAATAATACTGTCCTATATATAGGCTCTACTAAATTTATCATCACATAAAATGTAACCAAATTACCAAACAATAGCACCCGAGCAAATGCTGGAAATGCAGCTCCTCCGTAGAACACCTGCCACCATTCTTCTCTGTCATTTTCAGAAGCAACTTTGGAACTGAACACCTATATGAACCACAAACATAAACCATCAGATGAACTCCAAAAGGAACCGTACAAAACATTTTGAAGCTCCCTCAACTGCTAGCCACAAACCTGGTCTCGGTAGCTCTCATCGATACTGTCTGCAAATTATAAAAAAAATACACATAATTAATAAATAAAAAAATCGAAAATTTTGATGCACGAATCTCCGCTCGCTCCATTCAAAAATTGAAACAACACAAGGTTTTCGCTCTATTTTGTCATTCAGCTTCGTTCATGTTCCAGAGGTCAATTTTCTAATATTTTCTCATCAACCAAACAACCAATTTACGAAACGAAAAGCCTGAGAAGGGTATCGATTGACCTGAGAGTACAGAGGAATCGACTGGGAAGAGAAGTACGGCGAGTGAGTGAAGAGCGCAAATGACTTGATCAACGTGCTTTGCCTTTTTGACGGCTGAGATTGTTTCTCCGACCTTGTCGAGGATCGTTGCTTCTAGCTCTTTCCTTCTCTCTGTACTGCGCTCCATGCGTACTGGGAAGACGAAGCTCCTGTTTGTTTGCTCTCTCCGCATTCTTATTTCTGGAAACATGGAACGACAAGTCGTTTTCTTTTTCAGAGAAACGACATCGTTTTGGAAAGAAGGTAGCACAATTACTATCGATTCATTTTTTTCTTAGGCATGTAGATGACGACTTTGGGGATGGTGAAAATCAAAACATGTTATTCTAGTTTTACATTATCGCCTCAAACAACAACCATCAATAAAAAAAAATATTCAATCAAAGTGTAAGAAATGAAGCCAACCATGAAGGACAACACAAAAGTTGGACTCTCCACGGGATAGTCACATTGAATATTAGTGTCTACTATGCAATCACATGGTGGAAGATTGTATTTTGATAGAAACT
>JAYMTO010000761.1:0-10770 GCA_036898065.1 California macrophylla | reverse complement strand
ACATATCTTAGAACATAAAACAATATTTTCCATAGTTTGAGGTTGATTTTTTATGATAGAAAATTGAGCCTCAAGTTAACAATATCAACTTCCAGCAACAATCTCATTTTTGTCGGACAAATCTTATGAAACACCCGTTGTTGATCGCAATCATGATCGAAAAAACTGCTTTCAAATCAATAGGTTCCGTCATACCACGATACAATATCTTCGACTCACCAATAAGTCAATTTATTTTTATTGCAGTTTAACGAATTCCAGTTCTTACAGTGATTTATAGTGAAATATACACTATGTAAATGCAATCAAAACATGGGATGTATTGTTACTGTTTTGTTCCAACAAAACCTAAAATAAAACTAAAATCTCCGTTTGTCCTCTAGTACTGTTTGTTTTATTCAGCAATGCAATGACCATCATTTCTGCAACACAGGGGACATGTAGAAGTGGGTTGTGAGTTGTGAGAGAACCAAAAGATAATAAAAGCTAGCTATGAACTTGACAAAGGAGCAAATTATTAAATCACCAACCATTTATTTTCTTTTCATCTTTCTTTTTATTTACATTCCATGCAATCTTGTGAAGAGTTTCATTTTCATTACTCTATTTTTTTTTACTTCACATGCAATTCTCACTGCTACATGATTTTTCCTTCATAAATTAGAACTATTGAGAAACAAATTTTCTTGGCAAAATTAAAGTGAAAGATTGTTTGAGTTGGAGACAAGTATTGAAGAGGAAAAAAGATAGACAAATATATGCTTGAATCTACTTTCAACATCTACATTGATGTGTTTTCATGACATGGGACCCTTTCTCTTTTTGTAGTATGTCTTACATGGATATCAAAAACACAAGCCTCTTTTCTTCCCAATAGGTTCTGTTTTGACAGTATTGGCAAGTAATTATATATATGTTCCTATTTTATCAGTCTGTTAGACTTTATTATTTCATGTCATTAATCCTCTCTGATTAGGAATTTATGCACTTTTTCCCTGTGATGATGATGCATTTGATCTTTGTTTCAGCTGGTGTTGTGGTGGTGATTTAAGGCCAAAGGCCCAAACTTTATTTATCTTCTTTAAGAATTTGTTTGTGGGATTTGGGATCCAAGTAAGGTTGAACCCATGAAGCTCATCAATCTGCAAAGATATTTTTCAAGATTTGAGAGCTATTGGGGGAGAGTAGATCTAGTGGATAAGCCTTTTTGATGTCCATTCTCAGACATGGTGATTGTTTTGTTGACAAAAAAGAACCTCACTACTCAATGCTTTGGAGGAAAAGAGATCCCTGGGTAGGGTTCTCTCTCTATCCCTGGTGTTTTCAATCATTTATCTTGTACTTATAGCTCCATCTCTTTCCTAGAGCACTGATTTCCGTAGCAAATAAGCACTCTTGGCTTGTGGTGATCTGAGATCCATCATGGTTCAATTTTTTGTTTTTCTAGTTGTGCACATGAGGTGTTTGATAAAACGACGCTGTGAACTTTAGTGCATATGTTTCTGACAAACACTGATGGGTTCCTCTCACCAGGTGATAAAAAAAATGAGGTCTACATCAATCCCTTTTGCTAGATCATTTCTCTTTAGCTTCAGGACCATTTTTCTCTCATCTCTCAAATCATGACACCTCTGCTACTGTATAACATAGTTTATATTCCATGTTTCTCCACATCTTGCCTTGCCTATGCCATTAAGGATTGCTTTTGTAACATTATGTGTAAAATAATTCCTTGCATCTACCAGCCTTTGCTGATCTTATTGTTTGTGGTAGGCTTGCAGCTTTTGTCTTGGTAGTTTATTTATAGTTACTTAATTAGCGGGAGATTACTTGCGCAGGTTATGCAAGATTTTGATGTACCTTTCTCATGATTAGATCCCACTGGTCCCGAGCCATCGAGTGGGTTTCACTATTGATTACTTTCAATTATAACCCAGGTGTGCTCACTTCATTAAACCGTGCGTATTACCCTTTTCATTATGCAGCAAATCATAGCGATAGTTATGATCATGAAAACTAGTTTAGCAAGTGTAGTTGTGTCTACTGTGACTAATTATTGCTCACAAATCTGATATCATTTTGGGGTCAGAAAAAATCATTACTTTCTGTAATGTTCTTGGGAAATGGGTTTATTAGAGAAATTAGTTGGTACCTAACCATAATATATAGTGATGTATTTCACCACTTTTAGGAGGTGTGGAACTACTTTTAGGAGCACCAATAGGACACTTATTTTAGGCTCATCAGACAGGAAGGGCCATTCTTTTCATTTCTTTATGGTTGTTTCAGACAAGATATAGTATTCATTAAGCTACGCATCAAGATCATGAACAGCATCAAAAACATAAAAGAAAAGTTATGCATTGCTGTGATTTTCATATTACTTTGTCCTTACATTTTCTATTGGGTATATAGCTAGTTGAGTTGAGCTGCAACTCTTCACATATGCATCAGCAAGTGTGGGTGTCTTGTTTTTTCATTGCAGGAGGGCTATAGAATCTGAAGTGAGATAATGGGTGCTCCTACTCTCCAGACCCAAAATCAGAGGCCTCATTGCTCGGCTTAAACACATGTTAGTTCACGTTTCTTCCATCGTATTCTTACCAGATCACTTTCTGAGTTCTTTTGTTTCTGTTTGTTATGTTTTAAGTTCCTAGGACTTTTCAAATTTCAACTCTTGCTCTTGATGAATATAAGTAAACACATTTGGAAGATTTTCTATCAGTTATCTCCCGATAGTTTCAGAATAGATTTTCCGAGCAAATGTAGCTGATAGTTGCTTTCTAGACAAGAAACTATTTTAGTGGGATACCATGTTTTGATAGATAATTCTTTTCAGGAATAGAGACTAACAACAAATGGACAAAACAAGCACATTTTGCTTTGAAGAAATGACAGTTACTTGATGCCCTGTCTAAGTTAGCTTCAAGCATGTCTCTGGTTATTCACAACCACCACCGATTATTCTTTTGCTAATAACACCATTAAAAAGGTCTTGAGGCCTTTGTGAAGAGCAGCAATGAGTGGTATTGGTTCTGGAGGATCGGAACCCTGGAACATGTACACAAGCTCAGATCCCGTCCCGTCTCAGACAGCTGAAACAGAACCAGAAGCTACATGGAAGAGCAGCTTCGGGACATCCATGGACGCCATTTCTTTTGGTTTCGTTGCCACAGCTATCTTGATATCAATGTTCCTGGTCATGGCCATCTTCGAGCATCTCTTCAGGCCAACTGATGCAACGAGCAGATCTCTAGAATCAGGATCAGTTCAGAAACTCAGAAACCCACATAGAGTAAGTGCATAACATCATGTTCTCAGCTCATTTTCATGTTCTTATGAACTGGATATGTTACTTTTGTTCTTGTTGCTACCAGGTTTCGAGTTCATATGCATCCGATTTCTCAGTGTTGATGCCAGGGCAGCCATATCCTACGCATATTGCTCAATCGGCTCCTCTTCCCTGCCCAAGAGAGAGCATTTCTTGGCCTCCTCATGAACATAATAGTTTTGTACACCCTTAACTTTTCTGTGTACTTGCCTTTCAAGCACTTCATTGAGATCTTGCATATATTCTTACAGAGTGATCAAATTCCAATCACATCTCTCCAAGTGCTCTGAGCTCCAAAGAATTTACTACTGAGGGTGGCCACAGATGATTGTTTTCTGATAGATCTTTTGTTTCACAAACTTTATCTTTTGTTCGAAAATAGTATATATATTTTTTGTTCAGATCTAATATCCAAAAGTAAGAGTGTCCCTCGGTTCTGGTGTTTTAATTATACAATTTTGTTCAGTTTGGGTCGCTTTCATCAAATTGACATGACTTATTGATCAAATGTGGATACTGTCATATAATTTCGCATTTGAATTCCTGTTTCCGAACAGTCCGAACAGATATATCCAACAATTAGGGTCAAGTATTATTTTGGTCACCCCTAAGTCCAACAGAAGCTAAAATTAGGTTCAAGATTTTTGGAAGTTGCTAATTGTCACTGAGATTTTGGTGTAAACAGAGACATCAGAAAGGACGTGGAGATGAGAATCAAAATTCTGCACACAGAACATGTAGATAACATGAATATGATCAAACTGGAACATGGGAATATGCTATAACAACGTAATTACAATGTCATTTTCTGACAACTAATTAAGAAGACTACATCAACTGCATGCCATTAATTAAGATCACAAAGCTTTCCGCATTTTGACTTCTATTTCAACAATTCAATGACAGTGGTTTAAGAATATACATTGCTAGAGAAAATTGATGGCAAGAACAATAATACAAGCACCAACCTGTTAAAACACTTCCAGAACATCTCTCCCATCCTCCACCAATTTGAAATTACCCAAAAATGTGTTCATTCAACTCCCTCTTGTTTTCTTCGATCTCCTCTTCGTCGGGTAATATCACCGTCAGTAAAGAATATTTAACTCGAAGAGAAATTCTTCCCTTTTCAACAAATAGTTTTGCTCCAGAGACAACCCAGTACCCGGGAGTTTCCTGAGGCCCTCGAGTATTCTCAGTTGTGTCAACAAATTTTAGAAGCTTGGGGGCTTGGACGGGCACTGGAGGTCCCCCGGGGTATACAGCTGAGTTTATATTCACATCAGCTGGCCGTGGTGGCGGCTTCTGAACAGATGTGAAATGGTGACTGATGAGTGTAGATATGAGTCCAGACTTTGCCACTAAGCCTGGTGATCCATCCCACTCTGGATTCTTTACGAGGGTAGCTCCCAAGACGGTTGAGAAGCGGAGTCGTAAGAAGAGAATGCTTTTCATGCCATGATTCTCGACCTGTAATTGAGCCCTGGTTACAATAGAAAGATCCTCATCGGACTCTACTGGAGCAGTACAGACATGAGAAAAGTTCTTCCATTGTACTTTCTCAAAGTATCTACGATCGTAGGACTCTCTCCGGAAATTGCCATCTGGATCATCTTGCAGCTGGAAAACCTTTGGAAGTGAGGAGAGGTGTTGCAAATGGATTGCTAAGCAATTGCTTCTTTTACCTTCTAGATAAAGGCGGAGGCCTGTCACTGGCCTCTTACCTACATCAACCTGTCATGGGATTGAGATACAGCAAATTAAGGTTTGGGCAGAACACCAAAAACTACTTGGTAGTAATGTTCATACTTGAATATTGTTGGCTAGTTTCATTAAACAGGATAAAGTTTGGGCGGAGAAATGCATGAAACGGGACCAAGTTAAGGCCAGCTACCATTATGGCATACTTACTGCAAGCATCAGTAGAAAAATGAGTTATAACAACGAATTGAATAATAATTCAAAAATGTAATGTATGTATTTTTTGTACCATTGCACTGATATTTCATGAGTTGCATTGTCTGAAAATCATATGGCAGAACTGGGCTAGCCCTTATAGACTATGCGCGTTCAGGTTTTGAAAATGCAAGTAACATTTTATAGTATAGTATAACAGGGAAGGTAAAGAGCAGGAAATGATCAAATATTAAATTTTGCAAATTCGAGGTTATAAGTTGACCCAACAAATACTAGATCAGAGCCTTAATGATCAAATATGTGTAGTAAATCAGAATAGAACAATTTGAAAAGAAAAGAAGCCTTACGGGAGTGGTATTCACATAAAGTTTGGGGCCCATGAGGCTGAATTGTAAAGATGAAGTCCTTTGCTGCTTGCGTTGTGGACCTAGGGGAAGTTCACTGAATACGGGTGCCCACTGTCTTGGAAGCTGAAATTCTAAAAACTGGTGGAGCTCTTCAATTGGTGGTTTATCTGCAATATCAGAGACAAGGATTAAAAATCTTGGATTGTCACTTTAATGAACTACAAATGTTTTGAACCAACAGGAAAATCTACGGAAAATGGTACTACAATAAGGGCTGTATGAATTCCACAACACTACTACTATATCTAGAATAGTGTGTTGTTAACACTATCTTTGTCGGTTTATCTAAACTGAATGAGTATAATATTAAGATTATTTTATCAAAAGTAACACTGTTCTACATGTTACATGGAAGCAGATAATTTGCTTGTAAATGTTTTAGCAGATAACATCTATGAGTTTCAACTTTATAGCACATTCAATTGAAGCATTAAAAGTTGAAGCGCACTTCTAGAGGTGGGTTTCATTAAAGGTTTGGACTTTAGAGTGAAAAATGTATTGTATCAACTGGAATCAATCATATTGCTAAACCTAAATATTTTATTTTAGAACCAAGGACTGGCCAAGAGCATTGTTAGTATTAAAAATCATGGAGGGGCAGAAGAATCAGATTTTTCCCTTCACAAAGTTAAAAAAATAAGTATCTCATAAATTTCAACTATCTGCTGTGCCTATGATACCATGCCAACTAAGGAAAGGAACTCATAAAGAAAGTTAGAAGGGCTTGAATTTTAATTATACATATTACAAAAGGATAATACAAAATTCAATCATGCATCCCTTATTATATCCAACATTTTCCTTTCACCATGAATATCCAAAGTGGGATTGAAGTTATTAATACCAGAAGTGGATAAAGGATGGATTGTGCTTACATCGTAAGTACAGATTTATGGCATGGCTCAAGAATCCACTGCCTGGTACTCCATTTAACAGAGAGGTAATTGGTATAAAGGACATTGAGATGACATCAGGCTCCAGCTGAACAGTGTGCAACCACTCATTATGGGATAGATTCCAATTGTCATTCCCACCTCTCCTCTTACAAATGCTTACAATATCCTACAAAAGAAGTAACTTAATGACAACATGCAAATTCATGTATTTGTAGAAAACTCCCCCTCTCCGAGGATTTAAATCAAGCTATCAAATGCTGTATATGATAAACTGACCTCTTTGTGTGAATATGAACTTGATGGACTGATATCAGCAAATCTCAGTCGGTGTCCCCTGGTTTCAAACTGAAAGAATAATAGTTTAGATAAAATATACCCATAAAATGTTCACATAGTAGCACTCAGATGAATTAAACCTCAACACAAAAATTAAATCTAGATGGAAAACATGACACCAATTCTAACCAAGCGAGTACAGAGACAATTAATGGATGAGATCCATACATTATCGTGAATTATGAAGATTAATTACAAACCATATATGTCATTTACTTTGGCTCAATGCTCAAGAAGTTTAAATATGTAACATCATGCAGATTTATTAGTGTAAAAGCTAGTTAATAACTTAGTTCCACAAGTTTTATTAATACAAGGAATTTAGGAGATCAGCAATACGTAACCACAAAGCAGTATAAACATTGTCTTCCAAGTGCATCAAAATAATTTCTCATCAATATTTTATATGCCTGAAATCTAATACATAACTAAACAAGACCAGTATTAGCAAACTTATCAGAAAACTTCAAATCATGGTAAATTTGCTCAGAAGTCATGCTACCTTGTCCCTCTTATAAACTTCCTCGCTAGTCATGCCATATTTTCCATCGGTATCCAAAAACCTTTTATCTGCCATGTCCTTTAACTTTTTCTGTACATCAGCAGGTTGAAGAGTTGATGAGTGCTGCTGCTTCATATATATGACATCCTTGCCTCCCATCTTGACGCCAACAACAATATGGGTGCCAAAAGTCTCAATAAACCTGGAATGGCCAGATAAATAGAAGCTCCTTAGTATTTCAAACTTATATTAAATACATTTTGAACAAATAAGAACAAAAATATATATTAAAAACATAACAGTAACATGGAATGTTGATAATAAGATCTAATTAGTTTTAGAAGAAAGAAAAAACACCATTCCTTTTAATATAAAAGTGTGCCGTAATAGTTCCTTTTATATTGACGAACAGTTCTATCATTACCAAAAAACAGTAACATTCAATATGGAGATTCAGAAAAGAAACTAAGCATTTGAAGTTCAGGTAGTATGTTTCACGTCATATCAACAACAAAAACTTAACATACATTCACCATGAACAATGATTCTCACCAGTGCAATTGTTTCACCAGTCTACAAAATTGATACTTAAGACCAGATGGGAGTACAAAATATATGTAATGAAAGAAAAAAAAATCTGGATTCCAAAAGCTTACTAAATACTAAAGAAGCAATGATGGAAAAAAAATTCACAAAGAAACTTGGCATGCAAATTCCCTGTAATATCATCATTTGGTTTAAAACACATTCATGGAGACCTTCCTTTCACCTTGCTAGCGCGGCAGGTTCCCATGATGATGGGACAGCTCCCTTGACATGGTCGCAAAGAACTATATGAGACTTTTCCAGTGCAACTGTGTAGAGTGTGATGAATACCCCATCAAAAGCAAGAGTCTTAGTGTTGGCTGCATCTTTCTGCCAACTACCAGAGAATTCAAACATGGCATTGAAAAGGCCCGATGGAATTTTACCAGTTAAAGCTATTTCCTGGTTGAACTGCTCTGACATCTGATGGGAAAAAGAAACACTACGTCAGAGAAAGATATCTGGAGAAATCCACAAAACAGTTCCCTGATCTATTATCAGTCATAGTCAAATAATGTGTACAAAACATAGCATGCAAAAACCTGAAGTGGCATCTCAAATAGAATGTAGTCATACATTAGTAAGAGTTAACAATATAGGTCGTAAAAGTTAAGTCCTATAGGATTGAAATGAACATTTAAGATTAATAAAATTGATAATTGTGACAAAATATTAACATTACCTGCTGAAAAGATAGAACATCAGACCTGAAACGTGTGCGCTCCCCTTTATCACACTTGATTGATCTAGAAACATTTGAGATTGAAATCCCACCAGGTAATACAACCTCACAACCATTGTCTTCATCAATCTCGATCAACCGTGAACCAAGTGAATCCCCTTTACAATACTTCAATCTTAAATCTATTGATATGTCATAGCCGCATCCAATTGACCAAATTGCAATCTCAGCAGCTTTTGAAGCTGGAACCTTAAGTGCCATTACTTGATCATCACTGTACTTCACCAAAACCACATTCAAACGCTGCATACGGTTCACAATGAACACAGTTAACAACACCCCAAAATTCTTAACGTTTGCAAGAAGCATAAAGTCCACAAAGTACATAACCTTCCAACTATGCATACCTCAGCTTGCATTAACTCAAAGTTATACACAGTTCACGAACATATCAAGAACCAAATCCTATATTCCACATTACTGAATTGTGCACATCTAGCACAAAATAATCAACAACTTAATGGTTTCACCCATATAACTAATATAAGTTTCATATATCAGTCAAACTTAGACATATGAAACTCCAGTTATTAAAATTCCACAGGTAGGACGGATCCTAGCATTATGCGTAATCTAATAAATGCATATTCAGATCAGAATTAAAACAAACAGAAGAAAAGGAGATTACATATGCATAGACATCAAATGAATGCAAAGTTATCTCAAATTCGCACCTTTCTCCCACAAATTCCAATGAAATGACTCCCAATATGTTTCAACAAATCCTTAACAATAAGTAGATACTGTCTACAAATAAGCAAAGCAGAAATTAAATAGAGGCAAGCTCAAACTCACATTTCCCAAACATTTTATACAAGCTCGAGTAAAACTACAAGTTATGCATGTCCGCAAGTTACCACCTACCTCAGAAACACACAATTCAATGCATTTTTCTACTAGAAGACAGATCCAAACTCTTTTCATTAAGTAATTTTAAAAGAAATGCATATCTTGCTCAAATTCACACGAAGATCGCATTTACTTAACAAATCCATCAACTTCATATGGTACATGAGTTTGCAATCTGTTTCAGTTACTTAACCAAACACCTAGCAACTTTGCAAATCACAAACAGATCCATACTCAATATACATCCAAAATACAGACAACCTGAGCTCAAAATTCACATACATTTTCTCGCCGAAGACGAGTGAATCAGAAACTTCAACGCCACCTTAAATCTTTAGCTACAGAGAGCTCTAAATTACACCGAAATTCACACAACTGGCTCTTCGATCCAAAGCTTCGAAATTTGTACTATCGAACAGCTAGATTTCACTTCGATCGCCAAAATCTTAGCTCGAGGATCGATTCAGTGAAAGCTTTTTAGAGAGAGAAACCCTAGAGAAGAGTGAGAGAGTGGAAGTTAATAAAAATTCATTTTCGGATTTATTAATTGTTGTAAAATAAATTAAATAATTTTAAAGTTGACCGAAATAGGAAGCTATAATTGACACGTGAAGACTGAGAAGGACAAAAAGGTAAAGGTCAAAGTGTTTAATTTTCAACTGATACAGTTAAATTAAAAACAACCAAATTATCTCAACAGAAAAAAAACAGCCAAATTGTCCGTGAGATTGAGATTTGAGATCGACTGCTAGATTAAACGGCTGTCGTTTTGGTAGAGAGCCCGTGATGGCCCACTGGATCCGAGATCCAGTTTGACATATTTTGGGCCCAAAAATGCTTTTATTTTATAGGTGTCAATTGGACCTGAGACTGCCACGTGGGGGGCACTTAATGACTTTGAGGATAAAGCGGAGGCCACGTGGCAGGATATGGGAATAGAAATATAAAGTGCTTAAAATAGTAAACTGAATGTAAGTCCAAAACAAGAAGTATATTTTCATTTTAAGAGGGAGTGTTTGGCTGGAAGGAAAATCGAGATAGGAATTTGCGGGAAAATACAATGGCGGAGAAGTAGCGAAGAAAGGAAGAGGAAGAACAACCAGTGGGTTCGCGTCCGAATCGGGAACCCTTAGTCCCATTTCTATTGCCATTTCTCAGATTTCAAAACCCCTAAAAGAAAATTTACGCCCGAAAGAACCTACCAT